>PJEN01004352.1:0-29671 GCA_004024605.1 Pteronura brasiliensis
TATCATATGGTTTCACTTATTTGTGGAGCATAACAAATAGCATGGAGGACATGGGGAGTTAGGAGAAGGCAGTTGGGGGAAATTGGAAGGGGAGGTGAACAGTGAGAGACTATGGACTCTGAAAAACAATCTGAAGGGTTTGAAGAGGTGTGGGGGTGGGAGGTTGGGGGAACCAGGTGGTGGGTATTAGAGAGGGCACAGACTGCAGGGAGCACTGGGTGTGGTACAAAAACAATGAATACTGTTATGCTGAAAATAAATTAAAAAATGATTTAAAAAAGGAATAAACTAGACCTAACTAAACTAAAAGTAAAAAATATTCAAAAAATTAAAATGCAATAGAAAAACAGAGGTGTATGCATCAAAATGTTCAGGTTAGAAGGTTATTATGGAATTTGATGTACTGGACAGCTCGCTGTGATGGCAACTAGGTTAAAAAATTATCTATATAAAAAAATGAGCCAGAATAGTGGGAATAAATTAAAAATAAAAGTTGTCCTATGAAGTAGTGGTGGTGGTTCTCTTGTAGTTTTTTTTTTTTTTCTGTCCTGGTTGGTTTTCTGGGGGAGGAGCCTGCCACGTGGGTTTTCAGTCAATGATGTTCCCTGAGGTAAATCCTCCAGTCCCACTCAAGGGAGGGGGCTCTGAGGAAACCTCTTTTTTCAGGCTTTTGTTCTCTGGAGGTTTTTATTTTGTTCACCTTTTTTTTTTCCCCTCTCACCTTGACCGCTTTTGATGGTTTTTGTAGGTTTAGAGGAAAGCAAACTGCACCCTGACCTCCCTTTCAGAGAGAAGCCTCAGTCTGTTCTTCTGTGGGTGTTGCAGAGCCCATATAAATCCCCCCTTGGCCGCTGGCAGAGCAGGTTCCGAGTCGTGGTCCCTGGGGACACTGTATCTTCTGCTTGTACCCCAAACCAAAGCAGGGGCAGCTGTTTGGGCAGCTCCAGACCACCAGAGATGTTCCAAACAGCGATCACACACTGAGATTTTCCCGCTGGCCAGGGCTGGGTGTGCCTGGTCTTTCTGGGTCTAAGAGTCCCGGGTTGCACGCACCTCTTTCAGGGGAGGCTGTGGGTTGCACGCATGTCTCTGGCTCAGAGAATGGGGCACAGGTGTGAAAGCACCAGACTGGGCCTTTGCGCACCTCTCTCAGGGGAGAGTTTGGAGCACGTGTCTTAGGTTCTGAAACAATGGCACGTGTCATAGAGTGCCGGCTGGGTCTTTGTACCTCTCTCTGGGGAGGATGAGGGGTGCGCGCATCTCAGGCTCTGTAGCAGGGCTCGCGCGTTCTGCTGTCTGGCGTAGCTCCCATCCCCTCACAGGGGCCAGAACCCATGCAATCTCAGGCGTGCTGGTGGCTCAGGGACCAAGACCTGGTTTCTCCACCGCACTCTCTCTGGCTCAGCGCCAGGGGAGGCTGTCCTGGGGCTGGGGACTTAAGCCCCTGTCCCTAGCCGCCCTGATTCCCACAATTTCCCCCTTGAGATCTTTTGCTCTTTTGGAGTACTTTTAACCAGTCTCCACGTTAATACTGGTCCCCAGATGCAGTGCACTCTCGTTCGTATTAGGGGTATTACTTTCCAACTGGTCACCTCTGGTGGCTCCCTCCCCCTTTTGTTTATCTTCCGATATCAGTCCGCCTTTCCCACTCTGCTTTACCTGCCCACTGGCGTCTTCTGCCCCTGTAGAGATCCAGATGTGTATAATTCTGATCTCACGCTGATTTCATGGGTGATTGGAGTTCTTTGGTAGGTAATCAGCTCACTTTAGGGTACCGGTTGAAAAGGCGCATCCTTCTACTTCCCCGCCATCTTGTCCCCCAGGTTGAAGTCTTTTCAACTGAGGTAGACAGTTTGGATTACCACAGGTCGTGCTCTGCCATTCCAATTTTTGTAAGCCTAAGGGCCGTGGTCTACACTTATCTCAGAGTATACAACCTGCCCAGAGTCCATCCATTTTACATCTTCTTTCCTCAACTGGGAAGACTCTGCCACTAATGCATACCCGACTGTTTCACTGAAGACAAGCCTTCCTATGATCACCAGTAAGAATGTCCGAACCAGGGACATGTACACGACTCCTCACATTTTCAACCCAATCAGTTCCAACAGCTTCCATGTTTCTAACATCTCAAAACTGTTGTGTGTCTGCCTAAAGCAAACATTGCTTACCCAGTTTGAAGCTTTTTGACAGAGTTAGACAGTTTGGATGACCAGATGTCGTGCTCTGCCATTCCACATTTTGGAAGCCTAAGGGCTTTGTCTGCACTTAACACAAATTATGCATGTCCACAGTCCCTCCTTGTTCTATCTTCATTCCTCAACTTGGAAGACACTGCCAAGAATGGGTGTCCTCCTGAAGAAGTTTCACTGAACACAAAGCTTCCTATGGTCCAAGGTATGGACGTTGGAGACTAGGACCCTGTATGCAACTCTAAATGTTTTCAACACAGTCAGTTCAAATAGCTTCCATGTTTTGACCTTCTCAAAATTGTTGGGAGTCTGACCTAAAGCACACATCCCTTACCAGGTTTGAAGCCTTTTTGACAGAGGGAGAGAGTTTGGATGACCACAGATCGTGCTCTACCATTCTACATTTTGGAAGCCTATGGGCCGTGTCCTGCACTTAATTCAGAATATCCAACCTGCCCAGAGTCTGTCCTTGTTCTATCTTCTTTCCTCAAGAGGGAGGAAACTGCCACCAATGGGTGTCAGCCTGAAGAAGTTTCTCTGAACACAGACCTTCGTATGTTCACTGGTATGTACTTCTGAGACGAGGGCCCTGTACGTGAACCTTCATGTTTTCAACACAGTCAGTTCCAACATCTTCCATGTTTCAAACTCTCAAAACTGTCCCATGTCTGCCCTAAGGCACACTTCCCTCACGACATTTGAAGGGTATTGGACATAGATAGACAGTTTGGATGACCAAAGATCATGCTTTGCCATTCCACGATTTGGAAGCCTAGTGGCCATCTCCTGCACTTAATTCAGTTTATCCAACCTGCCCAGAGTCTGGCCTGGTTCTTTCTTCTTTCCTCCACTGAAAATACATTGCCACGAATGGGTTTCTGACTAAAGGAGTTTTCTTGAACACAGACCTTCCTATGGTCACTGTTATGGAAATCCCAGACTAGGGCTTTGTACGTGACTCTTCATGTTTTCCTCTCAGTCATTTCCAAGAGCTTCCAATTTTCCAAGCCTCAACTCTGTCGTGACGCTTTCCTAAAGCACACTTCCCTCCCGACGTTGGAGGTGTTTTCGACATAAGTAGAGTGTGGATGACCACACTCTCACACAGGTCATGTTCTGCCACTATACATTTTGGGTCACTAAGAACCATAGCCTGCACTTCACTCACAGTATCCAACCTGCACAGTGTCCTTCCTTGTTCTCTTCTCCCTCCTCACTGAGAAAACAATGCCATGGATGGGTGTCCGCCTGAAGGAATTTCCCTGAACAGAGACCATCCTATGGTCACCAGTAAGGGCCCTTTATGCAACTCTTCATGTTTATAACACAGATAGGACCAACAGCGTCCAACTTTCCACAGCCTCAAACCTGTCACGAGTCTGTCCAAAGCACACTTCCCTCACGACGTTTGAAGTGTTTTCAACTGAGGTAGACAGTGTGGATGACCACAGGTCGTGCTCTGCCACTATATGTTTTGGACCCCTAAGAGCCATATCCTGCACTTCACTCAAAGTATCCAACCTGCCCAGAGTCTGTTCTTGTTCTATCTTCTTTCCTCAAATGGGAAGACACTGCCACAAATTGGTGTCTGCATGAAGGAGTTTCCCTGAACACAGGCTTTCCTATGGTCACCAGTATGGACGTCTGTGACTTGGGCCCTGTATGCAACTCTTCATGTTTTCCACACAGTCAGTTCCAAAAGATTCCACCTTTCGACAGATTCAACCCTGTCACTAGTCTGTCCAAGAGCACACTTCCCTCACGAAGTTTGAATATTTTTCGACACAGGAAGACAGTGTGGATGCCCACAGGTGGTGATCTGCCAATATACGATTTAGAAGCTGAAGAGTCATAGATGGCACATCAGTTTCATTACCCAACCTGCCCAGTGTCCATCCCTGTTCTATCTTCTTTTGGCAACTGAGAATACACTGCCAAGAATGGGTGTCTGCCTGAAGGAGTTTTCTTGAACACAGACCTTCCTTTGGTCACCGTTATGGAAGTCCCAGACTAGGGCTCTGTTCCTGACTCTTCATGTTTTCCACTTAGTCAGTGCCAAAGGCTTCCAACTTTCCACAGCCTCAACCTTGTCAAGAGTACAATCTAAAGCTCACATCCCTCATGATGTTTGAGGCATATTCGACATAGATAGACAGAGTGAATGAACACGGGTCGTGCTCTCCCAATATATGTTTTGGACGCCTAAGAGCCATAGCCTACACTACACTCATAGTATCCAACCTGCCCAGTGTCCGTCCTTGTTCTGTCTTCTTTCCTCACTGAGAAGACACTGCCATGAATGGGTGTCAGCCTGAAGGATTTTTCCTGAACAGAGACCATACTATGGTCACCGGTAAGGGCCCTGTATGCGACTCTTCATGTTTTCAACAAGTCAGTTCCAACAACTTCCTACTTCCAACAACCTCAACCCTGTCGCTATTCCGTCCAAGAGGACACTTCCCTCACACCATTTGAAGCATTTTTGATACAGACAACCAGTGTGGATGACCACAGGTGACGCTCTGCCAATATATGATTAAGACGCCTAAGAGC
Organism: Pteronura brasiliensis; assembly: GCA_004024605.1. Lineage (NCBI taxonomy): Eukaryota > Metazoa > Chordata > Mammalia > Carnivora > Mustelidae > Pteronura > Pteronura brasiliensis. The sequence goes on from PJEN01004352.1 coordinate 4,746, forward strand.
CGTAGACTGCACTTCACTCACAGTACCCAACATGTCCAGTGTCGGTCCTTGTTCTATCTTCTTTCCTCAACTGGGAAGACACTGCCACGAATGTGTGTCCGCCTGAAGGAGTATACCTGAATACAGACATTCCTATTGTCACCGGTTTGGACGTCTGAGACTAGGGCCCTGTACGCACCATTCATGTTTTGTACACAGTACCAACAGCTTCCGCCTTTTGAGATCCTCTGCCCTGTCACGAGTCCCTCCTAAAGCACACTTCCCTCACGATGTTTGAAGCATTTTAGACACAGGAATACAGTGTGGATGACCACAGGTCATGCCATTCCAATATATGTTTTGGACGCCTAAGAGCCATAGCCTGCACTTCACTCACAGTATCCAAACTATGCAGAGTCCGTCCTTGTTCTATCTTCTTTCCTCAACTGAGTACACACTGCCATGGATGGGTGTCCACCTGAAGGAGTTTCCCTGACAGAGACCATCCTATGGTCACCGGTAACGGCCCTTTACGTGACTCTTCATGTTTTCAACACAGTCAGTTCCAACAGCTTCCAACTTCCATAGCCTAAATCCTGTCATGAGTCCATCCTAAAGCATACTTCCCTTACGACATTTGAAGCATTTTCGACAGAGGTAGGCAGTGTGGATGAACACAGGTTGTGCTCTGCCAATATATGATTTAGACGCCTAAAAGCCATAGACGGCACTTCACTCACAGTGTCCAACTTGCCTAGTGTCTGTTTTTGAGACAGGAAGACAGTGTGGATGACCGCATGTTGTGCCCTTCCATTATATGCTCTGGACGCCTAAGAGCCCAGGCCTGCACTTCAATCACAATATCCAAACAGCCCAGAGTACATCCTAGTTCTATCTTCTTTCCTCACCTGAGAAGACACTGCCAGGGATGCGTGTCTGCCTGAAGGATTTTCCCTGAACAGAGACCATCCTATGGTCACCGATAAGGGCTTTGTACGTGATTCTTCATGGTTTCAATGCAGTCTGTTCAAACAGCTTCCAACTTTTCACAGCTCAACCCTGTTGCATATCCGTCCTAAAGCACACTTCCCTCATGACGTTTGAAGTGTTTTCAACTGAGGTAGACAGTGTGGATGAGCAAAGGTCGTTCTCTGCCACTATACGTTTGGACCCCTAAGAGCCGTAACCTACATTTCACTCACAGTATCCAAACTGCCCAGCGTCCGTTCTTGTTCTATCTTCTTTCCTCAACTGGGAAGACACTGCCACGAATGTGAGTGTGCCTGAATGAGTTTCCCTGAACACAGATCTTCCTATGGTCACCGGTATGGGCGTCTGAGACTAGGGCCCTGTTCACGCCTATTCATGTTTTCCACACAGTCAGTTCCAAAAGCTTCCACCTTTAGACAACCTCAACCCTGTCGTGAGTCCCTCCTAAAGCACACTTCTGTCACGATGTTTGAAGCATTTTCAACACAGGAAGACAGTGTGGATGACCACAGGTGGTGCTCCTCCAATATAGGATTTAGACATCTAAGAGCCTTAGACGGCACTTCACTCCAAGTACCCAACCTGCCCAGTATCCATCCTTGTCCTATCTTCTTTCCGCAACTGGGAATACACTGCCATGAATGGGTGTCTGCCTGAAGAAGTTTCTGTGAACACAGACTTTCCTATGATCACTGTAATGGAAGTCCCAGGATAGGGCTCTGTACGAGACTCTTCATGTTTTCAACACAGTTGTTTGCAACATCTTCGTACATTGCACAGCCTCAACCCTGTCACAAGTCTGTCCTAATGCACACTTCCCTCATGACATTTGAAGCGCTTTCGACTGAGGTAGGCCTCAGTCAGGCCACCACTCATCAGTGTGGATGACCACAGGTTGTACTCTGCCAGTATACAATTTAGACGCCTAATAGCCGTAGAGTGCACTTCACTCACAGTACCCAACCTGCCCAGTGTCAGTCCTTGTTCTATCTTCTTTCCTCTACTGGGAAGAAACTGCCAGGAATGTGTGTCTGCCTGATGGGGTTTCCCTGAACACAGACCTTCCTATGGACACCGATATGGACATCTGAGACTAGGGCCCTGTACCCACTATTCATGTTTTCCACACAGTCACTTTCAACAGCTTCCACCTTTCGACAGACTCAACCCTGTTGTGAGTCCCTCATAAAGGACACTTCCCTCAAGTATTTGAAGCATTTTCAACACAGGAGGACAGTGTGTATGACCAGAGGTAGTGCCCTTCCATTATATGTTTTGGACGACTAAGAGCCTTAGCCTGAACTTCACTCACAGTATCCAACCTGCCCAGAGTCCGTCCTTGTTCTATCTGCTTTCCTCAACTGGCAAGACACTGCCACGAACGGGTGTCTGACTGATGGAGTTTTCATGAGCAGAGACCTTCTTATGGTCACCATTATGGAAGTCCCGGACTAGGGCTCTGTACTTGACTCTTCATGTTTTCCACTTAGTAATTTCCAACAGCTTCCAAGTTTCCACAGCCTCAACCTTGTCATGAGTCCAATCTAAAGCACACTTCCCTCAGAATGTTTGAGGCGTTTTCGACACAGGCAGACAGTGTGGATGACAACAGGTCATGCTCTGCCAATATATGTTTTGGACCCCTAAGAGCCATAGCCTGCACTTCACTCACAGTATCCAACCTGTCCAGTGTCCGACCTTGTTCTGTCTTCTTTCCTGAACTGAGAAGACACTGCCATGAATGGGTATCCACCTGAAAGAATTTTTTCTGAACAAAGACCATACAATGGTCACTGGTAAGTGCCCTGTATGTGACTCTTCATGTTTTCAACACAGTCAGTTCCAACAACTTCCAACTTTTCCATAGCCTCAATCCTGTCGTGAGTCCGTCCTAAAGCACACTTCCCTCACGACATTTTAAGCGCTTTTGACTGAGGTAGACAGTGTGGATGACCACAGTTTGTGCTCTGGCAATATACATTTTGGACCCCTAAGAGCTGTAGCCTGCACTTAAATCACAATATCCAAAGTGCCCAGAGTCCGTCCTTGTTCTATATTCTTTCCTCAACTGAGAAGACACTGCCATGGATGGGTGTCCGCCTGAAGGAGTTTCCCTGAACAGAGACCTTCCTATGGTCACCGGTTAGGGCCCTGTATGTGACTCTTCAGGTTTTCGAAAATGGACAGGTCCAACAGCTTCCTACTTTCCACAGCCTCAACCCTGTCATGAGAACGTCCTAAAGTATGGAGTTTGAAGTGTTTTCAACTGAGGTAGACAGTGTGGATGAGCAGAGATCGTGCTCTGCCCCTATACGTTTGGACCACTAAGAGCCTGCACTTACTCACAGTATCCAATCTGCCCAGAGTCTGCTCTTGTTCTATCTTCTTTCCTCAACTGGGAAGACACTGCCACAAATTGGTGTCTGCATGAAGGAGTTTCCCTGAACACAGACGTTCCTCTGGTCACTGGTATGGTCATCCGAGACTGGGGCCCTGTATGCCACTTTTCATGTTTTCTACACAGTCAGTTCCAACAGCTTCTACCTTCCAACAGCCTCAACCCTGTCGCTAGTCTGTCCTAGAGCACACTTCCCTCACGATATTTGAAGCATTTTCGACAGAGGTAGACAGTGTGGATGACCACAGGTGGTACTCTGCAAAAATCGATTTAGACGCCTAAGAACCATAAACCGCACTTCACTCCCAGTACCCAACCAGCCCAGTGTCCGTCCTTGTCCTATCTTGTTTCCACAAATGGGAAGGCACTGCCACGAATGGGTGCCTACCTGAAGAAGTTTCCGTGATCACAGACCTTCCTATGGTCACCATAATGGAAGTACCAAGATAGGGCACTGTACGCATCTCTTCATGTTTTCAACACATTCATTTCCAACAGCTTCCCACTTTACACATCATCAACCCTGTTGTGAGACCGTCCTAAAGAAAACTTCCCTCACGACGTTTGAAGCACTTTCGAATGAGGTACACATTGTGGATGACCACAGGACGTGCTCTGGCCATATATATTTTCAAGGCTTAAGAGCCATAGGCTGCAGTACACAGACATTATCCAACCTGCCCAGAGTCCGTCCTTGTTCTATCTTTAGTCCTCAACTGAGAGGACACTTTCAAGAATGGGTGTACACCTGAAGGAGTTTGCCTGATCAGAGACATTCCTATGATCACCGGTATGGACGTCCGAGACTGGCACACTGTACGCGACACTTCATATTTTCAACAAGTCCTTTCCAACACCTTCCACCTTCCGAAAAACTCAACCCTGTTGCTAATCCGTCCAAGAGCACACTTCCCTCATGATATTTGAAGCATTTTCTACAGAGGTAGAGAGTGTGGATGAACACAGGTGGTGATCTGCCAATATATGATTTAGACGGCTAAGAGCCGTAGACTGCACTTCACTCACAGTATCCAACCTGCCCAATGTCCATTCTTGTTCTATCTTCTTTCCTCAACTGGGAAGAAACTGCCACGATTATGTGTCCACCTGAAGGAGTTTCAGTGAACACAGACCTTCCTATGTTCCCCGTATGGACGTCTGAGACTAGGGCCCTGTATGCATCTATTAATGTTTTCCGCACAGTCACTTCCAACAGCTTCCACCGTTCAATAACCTCAACCCTGTCATGAGTCCCTCCTAAAGCACACTTCCCTCACGATGTTTGAAGCATTTTAGACACAGGAAGACAGTGTGGATGACCACAGTTCACGCCCTTCCAATATATGTTTTGGACGCCTAAGTGCCATAGCCTGCACTTCACTCACAGTATCCAACCAACCCAGAGTCCGTCCTTGTTCTATCTTCTTTCCTCAACTGGGAAGACACTGCCATGAATGGTTGTCTGACTGAAGGAGTTTTCCTGAACACAGACCTTCCTTTGGTCACCGTTATGGAAGTCCCAGACTAGGGCTCTGTACAGGACTCTTAGTGTTTTCCACTCATTCAGTTCCAACAGCTTACAACTTTTGACAGCCTCAACCCTGTCGTAAGTCCATCCTAAAGCACAGTTCCCTCATGACATTTGAGGCATTTTCGACATAGGTAGACAGTGTGGATGACCAACAGGTCGTGCTCTGCCAATATACATTTTGGATTCCTAAGAGCCATAGACTGCACTTCACTAACAATATTCAACCTAACCTAGTGTATGTCCTTGTTCTGTCTTCTTTCCTGAACTGAGAAGACACCGCCATGGATGGGTGTCAGCCTGAAGGAGTTCCCTGAACAGAGACCTTCCTATGGTCCCAGAAAGTGCCCTGTATGCGACTCTTCATGTTTTCTACACAGGTCCAACAGCTCCCACTTTCCACAGCCTCAACCCTGTTGTGAGTCTGTCCTAAAGCACACTTCCCTCATGAAGATTAAAGTGTTTTAGCAGAGGTAGACACTGTGGATGACCACAGGTGGAGCTCTGCCAATATATTATTTAGCCGGCTAAGGCCATAGTCGGCACTTCACTCCCAGTACCCAGCCTGCCCAGTGTCTGTCCTTGTCCTATCTTCTTTCCACAACTGGAGAGACACTGCCACGAATAGGTGCCTGCCTGAAGGAGTTTCCATGAACACAGACCTTCCTATGGTCACCATAATGGAAGTCTCAGGCTAAGTCTCTGTCCGCAACTCTTCATATTTTCAACACATTCATTTCCAACAGCTTCAAACTTTGCACAGCCACAACTCTGTCATGAATCCGTCCTAAAGCACACTTCCCTCACAACGTTTGAAGCGCTTTTGACTGAGGTAGGCAGTGTGGATGACCACAGGTCGTGCTCTGGCAATACACGTTTTGGAAGCTTAAGAGACCTAGCCTGCACTTCAGATATTTTCCAATGTGCCCAGTACCGTCCTTGTTCTATCTTCTTTCCTCAACTGAGAGGATAACCTGGCAATGCGTAAGGAAGCTGACACCTGCCACCCAAGAAAGAAGCAGAACTCTGTGTCCGTGTGTGTGTGTGTGTGTGTGTGTGTGTGTGTGTGACTGGTGAGTGTTCGGTGCTGTTTCAGCATGGTTTGAATCTGACAGGTGTTCTGAGTCTTGAGGTGGTTGTGTGTTTTCCATAGGTGTGTTGAAAAAGTGACTGTATCTCTGTGCTAGAGGTGTGTTGAGTGCATGAAAGCCAAGAGTCTGATGGACATGTTGTGTGCCTTGTGTGTTTTATGAGGCGTAGGTGTGTGATGGAGATGTGTTTCCTATGGTGGCTATTTGATGTTTCTCCAGTGCATATGGGTGTGGGGTAGGTGGTGTATCCGCATGATATCCATGCATTGTGTTAGTTGGGTATGTGCTGTGTGTGGATTGTTTGTGTTCTTTTCTTCTGTTGTGTGTACAGTGTAGATTAGGGTGGACGAGGTGGGTTGAGTTTGGGATATCTATGGTGTGTGCATGGTGTGTGGGGGTTACCCATTAATGTGGTCTCTGTGTGGTATGCTTCTGGGAGATGCCAGGTGTGCTTGGTGAATCGCGGTGTGTGTATGGTGTTTGTGTTGTGTTTGCATGGCATGCTTGTGGGTGGGCTAAGTGTTGTGAGCTCCTGGTTAGAAGAGGTGTGGGTTGTGATAGGACCCCTGCATATGGAGTGTATGCACGTTATTGATGCTCTCTGTGCAGTGTGCATTGACCCAAGTATCAGATGGCTATGTGTGTTGGCTTTGGCATGGGTTCACTGTGTGTGTTTGGCATATGTCTCGGGTATGTGTGATGAATACGAGGAATTCCTTTGGTACCTGTGTAGTGATGTGAGGTGTAGGTGAGGGGTAGAGTTGTGGTATGTAGGCAGTGGATGCGTGGATTGTGAAAGTGCCGTGATTCTTGTGTTGCCTGTAGAGTGTGTGTGAGGGGAGTAGGTGACTTGATTGCCCATAGTGGAGTGGAGTGTCTTAGTGGTGCGGTGTTGTGTTTGTGTTTTGTATGGGTGGTGTGTGCAGGAGATATGTGTTCTGGGTAGAAGAGGTGTAGCGAGTGTGGAGCATAGGGTCGAGTGTGTGGTCTCAATGATGTGAGCAGGTGTGTGTGTGTGTTCTCTAGGTTGTCTGTGTCATGTGTATATATTTTGTGATGGACATGCACAAGAAGGGACAATGATGAGTGGTATGAATCGGTTGGGCGTGTGTTAAACAAGTGGATTCAGTGTGGGGTGTGTGGGGGTGTTTTTCTGGGCATAGTTTGGATGGCAAGAGGTGTGTATTGGCGCTGTAGGGATGGCGTGTGTGGAGGTGTCATGTGCCAATGAGGGAGGTGTTGCCTATGTCTGCTGTCCTTCCGGTGTGTGTGTGTGTACCCTGAGTGCTGTGTGTGGTGTTCATGGGTTTTCACAGTCTATGTGTGTGTATGGTATATGGGTGATAGCTGTCTCTGGGGGCCTTACACGTGTTGGTGTTGTAGGTATTGTGTAACTCTTCAGGGTATTGAGTGTTCCGTTTTTCGAATTTCTTCTTGAAATGCATGTTTGGTGCCATGAGACGTATTGGATGTCCTATGTGTCCTGCCCATTTAGTGGTGTGGTGCATGGGTGATGTGTGCCTGTGTCTGTGTGGCATATTTCGTTTTTGTGGAGTGCGTGCCTGTGGGCTTTGGGTGGGTGTTTGACAATGTGTCCATGTGACATATGTGTTGTGTGTTTGAGGTGTACGTATGATGTGTTTGTGAGGTCCAGGAGAGGGGAGTGTGTTGTCCATGAGGTCGGAGTGTGGTGTCTGTCGTGCATGTGAGTCTCCTCTTTCAAGGAGCATATGGCTCTTTGACACGGACACAGAATGATTCATAGGGCCCCTCTAGTTTCAGAAAAAGAGAAAAAGATAGGAGCACCTGGTGTGCTCTGTGAGTTAAGTATCTGACTCTTGGTTGTAGCCGAGATCATGGTTTCATGTGTGGTGGGATGGAACGTCCTTGTCCTGCTGTGTGCTCTGTGGGGAGTCTCCATGAAGACTCTCTCACTCTGCCCCTCCCCCAAGTCGTGTGCACCCCCCAACCCTGCCTTTAAAAACAAAACAAAAACAATGATATTCAGAATGGAAACACTAGTCCAGTCTCCCAACGAGTTGACTTTCTCAGGACTAAAACACAAATCTGGATTCAGGCAACAGGAAATCTCCCGTGGCTACACCAGAGACTTGGTCTGCCAGAGGCTTCCATTCCTCTTTTAGAAAGATGAGGGACCATATCTGGCCTTAGATATTTCTCCACCCTTCAAGCCAGTGACTAGAGAAAGCAGTCGTTCAGGGGAAGCAGTGGTGGATTACTCTCTGTGGAAGCTCCGGTGTTTGCAACTGGGCCTTTAGTCAATATTCCCTGAATATGCTCTGAAAAAAGTCTCCCCAGGACAGGCAGAATTCTCTACCCACCCTCGCCATCCGGTCTTCAGAACAGAGGCATCAAAGGCAGTCAAAGAATAGAGTCAGCTGACCACCCATTTCAGTCCTTACTCCATGCAGCCAAGCAGCATGCAGTCACAAGCAGGAGCCCAAGATTCCTTGGCCATATGTGACCCTGACTGCTCTCACTGAGCAAAGGACCAAAGCGAAATTTGCCACAGACCAATGAGTGCTGGCTGTGTGAATGACAGCTCCATATCCCAGGAATATAAGCCAATGGAAGGATTGAAATTCAGCAAGCTTGGGAGAAGAGCTACAGGAGGGCCAATGTGGCCTATTCCAATGGGAATGAAATTAATCTGACAATTGTATTAACTCTGTTTCCCTTGGCTATGGAAATGTGACCAGGTGTCTCTGAGATTCTCCAGCCCAGTCTCTGCTGCCATATGAGAATCCCCTATCTCTTCCCATGTCCATGTATTTCTCAGACCAGATTGTAGCAGATCCTGCGGCCCAACCTAATGTACAGGCCCATGGTCTCAGCCAGACTTCCAGGTTCACTGAGACACAGGATTCAAATGGCCTCAGGACTGAAGCTAGAATGGAATGAGAAGCAGTGCATGGAAGTGGATACTGAGGGCCAGATTCCTTCAGTACAGAGGAGCATGTGGTGATGTCGAAAAGGAAGGGACTAGCAAGCACACTTTCCTAGCGAGCTCCCCATATCAGGAATAAGAAACATCTGTGGGCTCGGGCAAAGGGCACCTCCAGAGGCTCCACCTGGGAGCCCTGTCAGCAAGCGACTGGGCGGTTTCTGCATAAAGCCAAACAAAGCTTCTGGCCCTGGCTCCTGTTCCTGTCCTTCCCATGATGACTACCATTAGGAGTGTCTCAGGGAGAGCTGGCTTGCTTTGGGGGGCGACTTACTAGTGTTTTTACCTGGGACTCAGTGCACTCTGCCAGGCAAGGGCTCTTTCAGAACAAGCCCTTTCATGCAGCATTCTGGGCAGAGGTGAACAATCTTTTCTTGCTCAGGAAGGCACGTCAGTCAGCCTGGGAATGGAGACAACCTGGCTATGCATAAGCAGGCTGACATCAGCCAACCAAGAAAAAGCAGGACTGTGTGTGTGTGTGTGTGTGTGTGTGTGTGTGTGTGTGTGTGACTTGCTATGTGTTCTATACAGTACAGACAGTGAGAGAGGACATGTGTTTGGCGATTGTATTGCTAATCATTTCTGCACTAAGCACTGGACCTTATGCAGAGCCTGCACTGGGTTGGAGGACCATCGTTTTGTGGGGCGATATCGACACCATCTATGGTGGCTGAACTCAGAAAAAAAAGTGAGGATTCATCAAAATGTGGGCTGATTCTGTAAGTAGTGAGAGCTCCATGACCCCTGAATGTGAGCCAAGACACAATTTGAAATACGGAAGGTTACCAGTGTGCCTTTTATAGGGATATGCATAGAAAGTGAAACCAACAGAAAATTCAATGAGGGAAGGAGACATCTAAGTATGTTTCTCTTTGCCCCATGAATGAGGCCACCTCTCATCAAAACTGCTCGTTTGGCCTGTACACCAATGTTTCCTGCCGAGCCTCTTCAAACACCTGAAGTTTCCAGATGTGCCTGGTGTCCTGAAAAACAACTGGGAGTAGCCCTGCACTGCTACATAACCACAGTCCTGAGAAGTCTGTGGGAGTCTCCTCTTTCAAGGGAGCATATGGCTCTTTGACTCAGACATGGAATGATTCGTAGGGCCCCTCTAGTTTCAGAAAAAGAGAAAAAGGTAATAGCTCCTGGTGGGCTCTTTGCATTAGGTATCTGACTCTTTGTTGCAGCCGAGGTCATAGTTTCAAGGGTGGTGGGATGGAACATCCTTGTCCTGCTACGTGCTCTGTGGGGAGTCTCCACGAAGTTTCTCTCACTCTTCCCCTCCCCCAAGTCGTGCGCACCCTGCAGCCCTGCCTTTCTAGTGAAACAAAAATGTTCAGAATGGAAGCACTAGCCTAGTCTCCCAATGAGTTGACTTTCTCAGGACTAAGACACAAGTCTGGATTCAGGCTATGGGAAATCTCCACTGGCTACAACAGAGAAATGATCATCCAGAGCCTCCTTGTTCTATCTTCTTTCCTCAATCGGGAAGACACTGCCTGAATGAGTGTTCGAATGAAGATATTTCACTGAACCCAGACATCCATGTGTTCATCGGTATGGAGGTCCAACACTAGGCCCCTGTATGGGACTCTTCATATTTTCAACACAGTCAGTTCCAACAGCTTCCACTGTTTGTCATCTCAAAATTGTCGTGAATCTGACCTGAAGCCCTCTTTCCTCACAACTTTTGTAGCATTTTGGGCAGAGGTAGACAGTTTGGATGACCAAAGTTCTTGCTCGTCTAATATACGTTTTGGACGCCTCAACGCCACACCCTGCACTTGACTCACAGGATCCAAACTACCCAGAGTCAGGCCTTGTTCTATCTTCTTTCCTCAACTGGGATGACAGTGCTGGGAATGGGTGTCCATATTAAGAAGTTTCCCTGATCACAAACCTTCCATGGTCACTGGTATGGACGTCCGAGACTAGGGCCCTGTAGGTGACTCTTCATGTTTTCAACACCGTCAGTTCCAACAGCTTCCAGGTTTCGGCCTTCTCAAAACTGTCACAAGTCCATCCTAAAACACACATCACTTACCAGGTTTGAAGAAATTTTGACACAGTTAGACAGTTTGGATGACCAATGTGGTGCTCTGCCATTCCATGTTTTGCAAGCCTAAGGGCTGTGGCCTGCAGATAAACCTGAGTATCCAACCTGTCCAGAGTCCCTCCTTGTTCTAACTTCTTTCCTCAACTGGGAAGACACTGCCACGAATGGGTTTCCACCTGAAGAAGTTTCACTGAACACAGTCCTTCCTATTGTCACAGTTATGGATGTCAGAGCCTAAGGCCCTGTATGCGACTCTTCATGTTTTCAACACAGTCAGTTCCAACAGCTTTCATGTTTCGACCTTCACAAAATTGTCATGAGTATCCTAGGCACACATCCCTTATGAGGTTTGAAACCTTTTTTGACAGAAATAGACAGTTTGGCGGACCACATGTCCTGCTCTGCCATTGCAAGTTTTGGAAGCCTAAAGGCCGTGGCCTGCACTTAACCCGAGTTACAGGAGCCCTCGTTGTTGTATCTTCTTTCCTCAACTGGGAAGACACTGCCTCGATGGGTCTCCGCCTGAAGTTTCACTGAACACAGATTTTCCTATGTTCACATGTATGGACATCTGACAGGACATGGCCCTGTACGCCACTCTTCATGTTTTCAACATAGTCCGTTCCAACAGCTTCCATGTTTCGACCCTCTCGAACTGTCATGATTCCGTCTTAAAGCACACTTCCCTCATCACATTTAAAGACTTTTCATCTGATAATGACAGTTTGGAAGATCACAGTTCATGGTTTGCCATTCCTCGTTTTGGAAGCCTAAGGGCAGTGGTCTACACTTAACTTAGAGTATACAATCTGCCCAAAGCCCATCCTTGTTTTATCTTCTTTCCTCAACTGTGAAGACAGGGCCGCAAATGGAGGTTGGCCTGAAGAAGTTTTCCTGAACACAGGCCTTCCTATGGTCACCAATATGTACATCTGAAACTTGGGCCCTGTACGCAACTCTTCATGATTTCAACACAGTCCATTCCAACAGATTCCAGGTATCGACTGTCTGAAAACTGTCGAGATTCTCTCCTAAATCATACTTCCCTTACCAGGTTTGAAGACTTTTCGACAGAGGTAGAGAGTTTGGATGACCAAGGTTCGTGCTCTGCCATTCTATGTTTGGAAGCCTAAGGGCCGTGGACTGCACTTAACCCAGAGTATCCAACCTGTCCAGAGTCCCTCCTTGTTCTATCTTCTTTCCTCAACTGGGAAGACACTGCCACAAATAGGTGTCCGCCTGAAGAAGTTTCACTGAACACAGACCTTCTTATGGTCACCAGTATGGACGCTGGAAAATAGATCGTAGTATTTGACTCTTCATGTTTTCAACACCGTCAGATACAACAGCTTCCATTTTCGATCCTCTCGAAACTTTTGCGAGTCTGTCCTAAAGCACACTTCCCTCAATGTTTGAAGAGTTTTGAAAGACTTACTGGATGAGCACAGATCTTGCTTCGACATTCCATGTTTGGGAAACCTAAGATCCCTGGCCTACACTTAACTCAGAGTACACAACCTGCCCAGAGTCCGTCCTTATTCTATATTCTTTCCACAACTGCAAAGACAAGATAGTGAATGGGGTCCCCCTGAAGTTTCCCTGAACAGAGACCTTCCTATGGTCACCGGCATGGATGTCCAAGACTAGTGCCCTGTACGCAATTCTTCATGTTTTCAACTCGGTCAGTTCTAGTAGCTTCCATGATTTGACTTTCTCAAATCTGTCGTGAGTCCATCCTAAAGCTCACATCCCTCATTACATTTGAAGGGTTTTTGACAAAGGTAGACAGTTTGGATGACCAAAGTTCATGCTCTACCATTCCATGTTTTGGAAGCCTAAGGGCCATGGCCTACTCTTAATCCATAGTATCCAACCTGTCCAGAGTCCGTCCTTGTTCTAACTTCTTTCCTCAACTAGAAAGACACTGGCACACGAATGGGTGTCCACCTGAAAAATTTTCAATGAACACAAACCTTCTTATGCTCACCAGTATGAACGTTGGAAACTAGGGCGAAGTATCTGACTCTTCATGTTTTCATCTACATCAATTACAACAGCTTCCATTATCGACCCTCTCAAAACAATAGTGAGTCTTTCCTAAATCACACTTCCCTCACTACGTTTGAAATGTTTTCGACCGACGTAGAGTGGATGACCACAGGTCTTGCTCTGCCTTCCATGTTTTGGAAGCCTAAGCACTGTGGCCTACATTCAACTCAGAGTATACAACATGCCTTGAGTCCGTCCTTTTTCTATCTTCTTTCCTCAACTTGGAATACACTGCCGTGAATGGGGGTCCAGCTGAAGAAGTTTCACTGAACACAGAGCTTCCTATGGTCACCATTATGGATGAGAGAGACTAGAGTGCTGTATGGGACTATTCATGTTTCCAACACATTCAGTTCCAACAGCTTCCATGTTTTGATCCTCTCAAAACTGTCACGACTGCATCCTAAAGCACATGTCCCTTACCACGTTTGAGGCATTTTCGAGAGAGGTAGATAGTTTGGATGAAAACAGCCCATACTCTGCCATTCCAAAATTTGGAGGCCTAATGTTGGTGGCCAGCACTTCCCTCAGAGTATCCAACCTGCACAGAGCCCGTCCTTGTGCTATCTTCTTTCCTCAACTGGGAAGACATTGCCACGAATGGTTGTCTGCCTTCTGAAGTTTCACCAAACACAGATCTTCCTATGGTCACTGGTATAGACGTCTGAGACTAGGGCCCTGTATGCGAATCTTCATGTTTTCCACACAGTCAGGTCCAACAGCTTCCTTGTATCGACCCTCTCAAAATGGTCACAAATCTGTCCTAAAGCACATATCCCTTACCAGGTTTGAAGCCTTTTTGACAGAGATACACATTTTGGATGACCACAGGTTGTGCTCTGCCATTCCATGTTTTAGAAGCATAGGGGCTGTGGCCTGCACTTAAATTTGAGTGTCCAACCTGCTCAGTGTCAGTCATTTTTCTCTCTCTTTCCTCAACTGGGAAGACACTGCCATGAATGGGTGTCCATGTGAAGAATTTTACTGAACACAGACCTTCATATTGTCACCAGTATGGACGTTGGGGACTAGGACTAGGGCGAAGTATGTGACACTTCATGTTTTCAACTACGTCAGTTACAACAGCTTCCATTATTGACCCTCTCAAAACTGTTGTGAGCCCGTCCTAAAGCACACATCCCTTACCAGGTTTGACAACTTTTCGACACACTTAGTTTGGATGACCACATATCGTGCTCTGCCATTCCATGTTTTGGAAGCCTAAGGGCCGTGTCCTGCACTTAACTCAGGTTATCTAACCTGTCCAGAGTTCCTCCATGTTCTATCTTCTTTCCTCAAGAGGGAAGACACTGCCATGAATGGGTGTCCACCTGAAGATGTTTCACTGAACACAGACCTTTGTGTGGTCACCAGTATGGATGTCAGAGACTAGGGCCCTGTACGCGACTCTTCATGTTTTCAACACTGTCAGTTCTAACAGTCTCCATGTTTTGACCTTCTCAAAACTGTCGTGATCTGTCCTAAAGCACACAACCCTCACCAGGTTTGAAGGCTTTTCACGAGAGTTAGATAGCTTGGTTGACCACATGTTGTGCTCTGCCATACCATGTTTTGGAAGCCTAAGGGCAGTGGCATGCACTTAACACAGAGTATCCAACCTGTCCAGAGTCCCTCCGTGTTCTATCTTCTTACTTCAACTTTGAAGACACTGTCACGAATGGGTGTCCGCCTGAAGAAATTTCACTGAACACAAACCTTCCCATGGTCACAGGTATGGACACTGGGAATTGTGCCCTGCACGTGACTCTTCCTGTTTTCAACACAGCCATTTCCAACAGCCTCCATGTTTTACCCTCTCAAATCTGTCTCAAGTCCGTCCTAAAGCACACTTCCCTCACTACATTTGAAGGGTTTTGGACAGAGGTAGACAGTTTGGAGGACCACAGTTCGTGCTCTGCTATTCCATGTTTTGGAAGCCTAATGGCCGTGTCCTGCACTTAATTCAGTGTGTCCAACCTGTCCAGAGTCCGTTCTTGTTCTATCTTCTTTCATCAAGTAGGAAGACACTGCCAAAAATGCGTGTTGGTTGAAGAAGTTTCACTGGACACAGACCTTCCTATGGTCACCAATATGGATGTCTGAGACTAGGGCCCTACACAACTATTCACATTTTCAACACAGTCAGTTCCAACAGCTTCCATGTTTCAACCTTCTCAAAACTGTCGTAAGTCCATCCAAAAGCAAATATCCCTTACCAGAATTGAAGCCTTTTCCACAGAGATATACACAGTTTGGATGACCACAGCTCATGCTCTGCATTCCACGTTTTGGAAGCCTAAAGGCCGTGGCCTGCGCTTAACTCAGAGTATACAACCTGCCCAGAGTCCATCCTTATTCCATCTTCTTTCCTCAACTGCGAAGACACTGGCACGAATGGGCGTCACCTGAAGAAGTTTCACTGAACACAGACCTTCCTATGGTCACTGGTATGGACGTCAAGAATAGGGCCCTGTACGCGAGTGTTCATGTTTTCAACACCTCCGTTCCAAAGCTTCCGTGTTTCTAACCTCTCAAAACTGTCCCAAGTCGTTCCTAAAGTACACTTCCCTCACCACATCTGAAAGGTTTTGGACAGAGATAGAACGTTTGGATGACCACAGTTCGTGCTCTGCCATTCCACAATTTGGAAGCCCAATGGCTGTGTCCTGCACTTAATTCTGTGTATCCAACCTTGCCAGAGTCCATCCTTGTTCTATCTTCTTTCCTCAAGTGGGAAGATACTGACACAAATGGGTGTCTGCCTGAAGAAGTTTTCTCAGAACACAGACCTTACTATGGTCACAGCTATGGATGTCCAACACTAGGGCCGTGTACACGACTCATCATGTTTTCATCACAGTCAGTTCCAACAGCTTCCATTTTTCCACCCTCTGAAAACTGTCATGAGTCCATCCTAAAGCACACATCACTTACTAGGTTTGAAGCCTTTTTGACAGAGTTAGACAGTTGGGATGACCACAGATTGTGCTCTGCCATTCCATGTTTTGGGAGCCTCAGGGACTTGGACTGCACTTAACCCTGTGTATCCAACCTGCCAGGGACCGTGCTGGTCCTATCTTCTTTCCTCAAGTGTGAAGACACTGCCACAAATGGGTGTCTGCCTTCAGAAGTTTCACTGAACACAGACCTTCATATGGTCACTGCTCTATCTACTTTCCTCAACTGTGAAGACACTGCCCAGTATTGGGGTCTGCCTGAAGAAGTTTCACTGAACACAAACCTTCCTATGGTCACCAGTATAGATGTCGAAGACTGGGGCCTATCCGAACTCTTCATGTTTTCAACACAGTCAATTGCAACAGCTTCCATGTTTCGACCCTTTAAAAACTGTTGTGAGTCAGTCCTAAAGCACACATCCTTTACCAGACTTGAAGCGTTTTTGACAGAGGTAGACACTATGGATGAGCACAGGTCGTGCTCTGTAATTCCATATTTTGGACTCCTAAGTGCAGTGGCCTGGACTGAACACTGATTATCTAACCCGCACAGAGGTCGTCCCTGTTCTACCTTCTTTCCTCAACTTGGAAGACACTGCCATGAATGGGAGTCCGTCTGAAGAAGTTTCACTGGACACAGACCTTCCTATGTTCACTGGTATGGACTTCCGAGACTAGGGCCCCATATGCGATTCTTCATGTTTTCAACGCAGTCAGCTCCATCATCTTCCATGTTTTATCCCTTTCAAAACTGTCATGATTCCGTCCTTAAGCACAATATCCTTAGCAGGTTTAAAGCCTTTTCGACAGCAGTAGACTGTTTGGATGATCACAGTTCTTGTTCTGCCATTCCCCCATTTGGACACCTAATGGCCATATCCTGCACTTAACTCAGAGTATCCAACCTGCCCAGAATACGTCCTTGTTCTACCTTCTTTCCTTACCTGGGGAGACACTGGCAAGAATGGGTGTCCGCCTGAAGAAATTTCACTGAACACAGACCTTCCAATGTTCACTGGTATGGACAATGAGACTACGGCGAAGTATGTGACTCTTCATGTTCTCAACACCTTTTGTTACAACAGCTTCCATTTTCAACACTCTCAAAACTATTGCGAGTCCATCCTAAAGCATACTTCCCACATTACGTTTTAAGATTTTCGACAGAGGTAGACGTTTTGAACGACCAAAGGTCATGCTCTGCCATTCCACTATTTGGAAGCCTAAGGGCCATGGCCTGAACTTAACACAGAGTATACAACATGCCTAGAGTCCATCCTTGTTCTATCTTCTTTCCTTTAGTGGGAAGACACTGTCATGAATGGGTGTCCACCTGAAGAAGTTGCACTGAACACAGACTTACTATGGTCATCGGTATGGATGTCTGAGACTAGGGCGTAGTATGCAACTCTTCATGATTTCATCACAGTCAGTCCAACAGCTTCCATGATTTGGCCCTCTCAAAACTGTCACGAGTCCGTCCTGATGCACACTTCCTTTACCAGGTTTGAAGCCTTCACAACATAGATAGACGGTTTGGATGACCACAGATCGTGCTCTGCCATTCCATGTTTTGGACGCCTAAGGGCTGTAGCCAGAAAATACAAGTTGCCCAGAGCCTGTCCTTGTTCTATCTTCTTTCCTCCACTGGGAAGATACTGTCACTAATGGGTGT
Organism: Pteronura brasiliensis; assembly: GCA_004024605.1. Taxonomy (NCBI): domain Eukaryota; kingdom Metazoa; phylum Chordata; class Mammalia; order Carnivora; family Mustelidae; genus Pteronura; species Pteronura brasiliensis. Next base: position 22,434 of record PJEN01004352.1, read on the forward strand.
CCGCCTGAAGATTTTTCAGTGAACACTGACCTTCCTATGGTCACCGGTATGGACATCCGAGATTAGGGCCCTGTAAGGGACTCTTCATGTTTTCAACACAGTCCATTCCAACATCTTCCATTTTCGACCCTCTCATAAGTGTCACGAGTCCATCCTAAAAGCACACATCCCTTAGCAGGTTTGAAGCGTTCTCGCCAGAGTTAAACAGTTTTGATGACCACAGGTTATGGCTGCTATTCCATGTTTTGGAATCGGGGCAGCTAGGGACAGCAGTTTAAGTCCCCGGACCCAGGACAGCCTCCCCTGGCACTGAGCCAGAGAGAGTGTGGTGGAGAAACCAGGTCTTGGTCCTGAGCCGCCAGCGCACCCAAGATCATGTGGGGTCAAGCTCCTGTGAGGGGCTGGGTACCTCGCCAGAAGGCAGAGGTGTCCAGGCCAGAGGGCAGGTGCTACAGAGCCTGAGACACCCCGCTCCCCCATGTTCTCAGACTCGCGGCATTCCACCAGAGCCTGAGAAGCGTGTGCACGCGCAGACCACACACTCCCCTGAGAGAAGTGCACGCAAGCATGGCGCTCTTAGACCCAGAAAACCAGGCACTCCCAGACCGGGTCAGAGGGAAAATCTCCGCATGCGATCGCTGCTTGGAACCTCTCTGGCAGTCTGGAGCTGTCCAGACAGCTGCTGCTGTCCTGGTTTTGGGTACAAACAGAAGATCGTGCATCCTCAGGGACCGCAACTCGGAACCTGCTCTGGCAGCAGCCAAGGGGGATTTTATTTGGCCTCTGCAACCAGACTGAGGCTTCTTTCTCAGAGGGAGGTCAGGGTGCAGTTTGCTTTGCTCTAAACCTACAAAAACCATCAAAAGCGGTCAAGGCAAGAGTGGGAAAAAAAAAAGTGAACAAACATAAAAACCTCCAAAACAAAAGCCTGAAAATACCGGTTTCCTCAGAGCCCACCCCCTTGAGCGGGGCTGGAGGATTTAACACAGGGAACATCATTGACTGAAAACCCATGTAGCAGGCCCCTCCCCCAGAAAACCAAACAAGAAAGAGGAAAATAAAGGCAAGAGAACAAACACCACTACTTCATAGGACATTTATTTTTAACTCGTTCCCACTATTATGGTTCATTTCTTTTTATATACATAATTTTTTAACCTATTTCCCATCATGGTGAGATGTCCAGTACATCAAACTCCATATTAACCTTCTAACCTGAACTTTTTGATTCATACACCTGTGTTTTTATTTTGCATTTCTATTTTTTTAATTTTTTTAAATTTTAGTTTAGTTTAGTCTAGTTTATTCCCTTTTTATTTTTATTTTCTAATATTCATACAGAGTTAAACTTCAAGGTAATCCCCTTTCCCCAATCAAAGCTACCCCTATAGGTAAGCCAATTTTTTAAATCATTTTTTAAATTTATTTTTAGCATAACAGTATTCATTGTTTTTGTATCACACCCAGTGCTCCATGCAGTCCATGCCCTCTCTAATACCTACCACCTAGTTCCCCCATCCTCCCACCCCCCCAACTCTTCAAACACTTCAGATTGTTCTTCAGAGTCCAGAGTCTCTCATTGTTCACCTCCCCTTCCAATTTCCCCCAACTACCTTCTCCTAGCTCCCCATGTCCTCCATGCTATTTGTTATGCTCCACAAATAAGTGAAACCATGATAGTTGACTCTCTCTGCTTGACTTATTTCACTCAGCATAATCTCTTCCAGTCCCATCCATGTTGCTACAAAAGTTGGGTATTCATCCTTTCTGATGGACACATAATACTCCATAGTGTATATGGACCACATCTTCCTTATCCATTCGTCCGTTGAAGGGCATCTTGGTTCTTTCCACAGTTTGGAAACCGTGGCCATTGCTGCTATAAACATTGGGGTACAGATGGCCCTTCTTTTCACTCCATCTCTATCTTTGGGGTAAATACCCGGTAGTACAATGGAAGGGTCATAGGAAAGCTCTATCTTTAATTTCTTGAGGAATCTCCACACTGTTCTCCAAAGAGACTGCACCAACTTGCATTCCCACCAACAGTAAGAGGGTTCCGCTTTCTCCACATCACCTCCAACACATGTTTCCTGTCTTGCTAATTTTGGCCATTCTAACTGGTGTAAGGTGATATCTCAATGTGGTTTTAATTTGAATCTCCCTGATGGCTAGTGATGATGAACATTTTTTCATGTGCCTGTTAGCCATTTGTATGTCTTCACTGGAGAAGTGTCTGTTCATATCTTCTGCCCATTTTTTATATGATTATCTGTTTTGTGTGTGTTGAGTTTGAGGAGTTCTTTATAGATCCTGGATATAGCTTTATAGATGCTGGTGATAGCTTTTGATTTTGAAGAAGTCCCAAAAGTTCATTTTTGCTTTTGTTTCCTTTGCCTTTGGAGACATATCTTGACAGAAGTTACTGTGGCTGATATCGAAGAGATTACTGCCTATGTTCTCCTCCAGGATTCTGATGGATTCCTGTCTCACGTTGAGATCTTTTATCCATTTTGAGTTTATCTTTGTGTACGGTGTAAGAGAATGGTCGAGTTTCATTCTGCTACATATAGCTGTCCCAGCACCATTTCTTGAAGAGACTGTCTTTTTTCCACTGTATATTTTTTCCTGTTTTGTCGAATATTATTTGACCATAGTGTTGAGGGTCCATATCTGGGCTCTCTACTCTGTTCTGCTGGTCTATGTGTCTGTTTTTATGCTAGTACCATGCTGTCTTGGTGATCAGAGCTTTGTAGTAAAGCTTGAAATCAGGTAACGTGATGCCCCCAGTTTTATTTTTGTTTTTCAACATTTCCTTAGCGATTCGGGTTCTCTTCTGGTTCCATACAAATTTTAGGATTATTTGCTCCAGCTTTTTGAAGAATACCGGTGGAATTTTGATCAGAATGGCATTAAAAGTATAGATTGCTCTAGGCAGTATAGACATTTTAACAATGTTTATTCCTCCGATCCAAGAGCATGGAATGGTCTTCCATCATTTTGTGTCTTCTTCGATTTCTTTCATGAGTGTTCTATGGTTCCTTGAGTACAGATCCTTTACCTCTTTGGTTAGGTTTATTCCCAGGTATCTTATGGTTCTTGGTGCTATAGTCAATGGAATCGATTCTCTAATTTCCCTTTCTGTCTTTTCATTGTTAGTGTATAAGAAAGCCACTGATTTCTGTACATTGACTTAGTATCCTGCCACTTTACTGAATTGCTCTATGAGTTCTAGTAGTTTGTGGGTGGAGTCTTTTGGGTTTTCCATATAAAGTATCATGTCACCTGCGAAGAGAGAGAGTTTGACTTCTTCATTGCCAATTTGGATAGCTTTCTTTTTTCTTTTTTTAAAATTACTTATTTTTATTTTTAAAATTTATTTTCAGCATAACAGTATTCATTGTTTTTGTACCACACCCAGTGCTCCATGCAGTCCGTGCCCTCTCTAATACCCACCACCTGGTTTCCCCAACCTCCCACCCCCCACCTCTTCAATTTGGATACCTTTTATTTCTCTTTGTTGTCTAATTGCTGTTGCTAGGACTTCTAATACTATGTTGACCAAGAGTGGTGAGAGTGGGCATCCTTGTCGTATTCCTGATCTCAACGGGAAGGCTGCAAGCTTTTTCCCATTGAGGATGATATTTACTGTGGGTTTTTCATAGATAGATTTGATGAAGTTCAGGAATGTTCCCTCTATCCCTATACTTTGAAGCGTTTTAATCAGGAACGGATGCTGGATTTTGTCAAATGCTTTTTCTGCATCAATTGAGAGGACCATGTGGTTCTTCTCTCTTCTCTTATTGATTTGCTCAATCACATTGATTGATTTGCGAATGTTGAACCATCCTTGTAGCCCAGGAATGAATCCCACCTGGTCATGGTGGATAATCTTTTTAATGTGCTGTTTGGATTCTGTTTGCTAGGATCTTGTCGAGAATCTTAGCATCCATATTCATCAGTGATATTGGTCTGAAATTCTCCTTTTTGGTGGAGTCTTTGCCTGGTTTGGGGATCAGGGTAATGCTGGCTTCATAGAAAGAGTCTGGAAGTTTTCCTTCTGCTTCAATTTTTTGAAACCACTTCAGGAGAATAGGTGTTATTTCTTCTTTGAAAGTTTGGTAGAATTTCCCAGGGAATCCATCAGGTCCTGGGCTCTTGTTTTTTGGGAGGTTTTTGATCACTGCTTCAATCTCGTTACTAGATATTGGTCTATTTAGGTTGTCGATTTCTTCCTGGTTCAATTTTGGGAGTTTACAGTTTTCCAGAAATGCATCCACTTCATCTAGGTTGCTTAGCTTATTGGAATATAACTGGTGATAATAACTTTTGATGATTGTTTCCACTTCCTTGGTGTTAGTTGTGATCTCTCCCTTTTCATTCATAATTTTATGAATTTGGGCTTTCTCTCTTTTCTTTTGGATTAGTGTGGCCAAAGGTTTATCGATCTTATTGACTCTTTCAAAAAACCAGCTTCTAGTTTCATTGATACTTTCTACTGTATCTCTGGTTTCTACCTCATTGATCTCAGCTCTAATCTTGATTATTTCCTTTCTTATGTGTGGAGTTGGTTTGATTTGTTGTTGATTCTCCAGTTCCTTAAGGTGTAGAGACAGCTGCTGTGTTCTGGATTTTCAATTTTTTTGAGGGAGGCTTGGATGGCTATATATTTCCCCCTTAGGACTGCCTTTGCTGTATGCGATAGGTTTTGTACCGAAGTGTCTTCATTCTCATTGGTTTCCATGAATTGTTTCAGTTCTTCTTTGATCTCCTGGTTGATCCAAGTATTCTTAAGCAAGGTGGTCTTTAGCTTCCGGGTGTTTGAGTTCCTTTGGAACTTCTCATGATTGAGCTCCAGTTTCAAAGCATTGTGATCTGAGAATATGCAGGGAATAATCTCAGTATTTTGGTATCGGTTGAGTCCTGCTTTGTGACCCAGTATGTGGTCTATTCTTGAGAAGGTTCCATGTGCACTTGAGAAGAAAGCGTATTCTATTGTTTTAGGGTGGAATGTTCTGTATATATCTATGAGGTCCATCTGGTCCAATGTGTCATTCAATGCTCTTGTTTCTTTATTGATTTTCTGCTTCGACGATCTGTCTATTTCTGAGAGAGACAAGTTAAGATCTCCTACTATTAATGTATTCATATCAATATGACTCTTTATCTTGATTAACAGTTTTCTTATGTAATTGGCTGCTCCCATAAAGGGGGCATAGATATTTACAATTGTTAGATCATCTTGGTGAATAGTCCCTTTAAGAATGATGTATTGTCCTTCTGTATCTCTAACTACAGTCTTTAGTTTAAAATCTACTTTATCTGATAGGAGAATTGCTACCCCAGTCTTCTTTTGAGACCCATTGGCATGAAAGATGCTTCTCCATCCCTTCACTTTCAGTCTGGGTGTATCTTTAGGTTCAAAATGGGTCTCTTGTAGACAACATATGGGTGGGTCTTGTCGTTTTATCCAATCTGTAACCCTGTGCCGTTTTATGGGTGAATTTAGGCCATTCACATTGAGAGTGATTACTGATAGATACGTTTTTATTGACATTGTGTTACCTTTGAAGTCTTTCTTTCTGTAGATTTTCTCTATATTTCTGTTCAATGCTATTCTTAGGATTTTTTGTCTTTTATAGATCCCCCTTTAATATTTCCTGCAGTGTTGGCTTGGTGGATGCATAGTCTTTTAAGCCTTGCTGGTCTTGGAAACTCTTTATCTCTCCATCCATTTTGAATGTCAGTCTTGCTGGATAAAGTATTCTTGGCTGCATGTTCTTCTCATTTAGTGTCCTGAATATATCTTGCCAGCCCTTTCTGGCTTGCCAGGTTTCTTTGGACATGTCTGACATTATTCTGATGGGCTTTCCTCTTTAAGTAAGGAACCTCTTTGTCCTAGCAGCTTTCAAGAGATTTTACCTACAATTATGATTCCTCAGTTTGACTATCAGATGCCTTGATGTTTTTCTGGAATCTATAATCTTGGGTGGAGACCGTTCGGCCTCTAGTACATGAACGCTGGCTCCATTCGGGAGATTGGGAAACTTTTCATGAAGAACTTGTTCCACTATATCTTCTAGGCTTCTTTCTTTCTCCTCCCCTCCAGGGATTCCAATGATTCTGACATTGGAATGTTTCCTGGCGTCATTTATTTCCCTGATTCTTTTTTCATGGTTTCTAAGCTGTTTGTTCCAGGCTTCCTCTTGATCCTTTCTCTCTATCTTTTTGTCCTCCAGATCAGTAATTCTATCTTCTGTCTCAGTTACCCTAGCTTTGAGAGAATTTAGATTAGCTTGGAACTCAGTGAGAGCATTGTGAACCTCAGCCCTGGTAGCTTTTAGCTCTGCCCTAACATTGTGAACATCCTGTCTGGTCTCTCTCAGCTCGGCCCTAATCAATTCCGTTTGGTCATCCATGGCTTTCTCCAACCTAGCTATTGCCTGGATAATTGTTAGCCTGAATTCTCTTTCCGACATATTGTCTATTTTGATAGCCGTTAGCTCTGTTGCAGAAGGTCCATCCTCTGTATTTTTCTTCTTTTGGGTATTCCTCCTACTAGTCATTTTGGTGAGATATGACTGAACAGATGTAGCTGGTTGTATCATCTGTGGTGCTGTCTGGGTGCACCCTGGAACACTTCTGAGCAATCAGGAGTCCCCACCCAAATGAGAGAAAAAAAGAAAGGAAAAAGAGAAAAAAAAAGAGAAAGAGAGAGAGAAAGAGACAGGAAAGAAAGGGAAGATGAAAGCGAAGGTTCAGCCCAAATGGGCCCCAAGGTAAGATTTATGAGGTATACAAACAAAAACAGACAAACAAAAAGACTGATAAATGTATATAACAAGAGAAAAAAATTATATATATGCAAGTAAAGGAAGAACCTTTTCGAGAAGAACCCCAAGTTTAAGATTTAAATACTATCAGGACAAACAGAAAAATACAGAAACACTCGTGGAAGAAAAAGATGGGAGAGTGGTTATAAATTCTCAGTGTGGGCGAGGAAGGTTTTTTTTTATTCTTCCTGGATGTATCTTGATATCTTTGTTAAAGGACTCAACTTTCCTAGGCTAAAGGGGGATTAAAAATTGCTTTATCTATAAGGGTAGTATTGATTAGGGAAAGGGGATTACTTTGAAGTTTAACTCTATATGAATATTAGAAAATAAAAATAAAAAAGGAAAAAACTAGACTAAACTAAACTAAAATTAAACAAAATTCAGAAAATAGAAATGCAAAAG
>PJEN01004352.1:29771-144649 GCA_004024605.1 Pteronura brasiliensis
ATGGTAAATAGGTTAAAAAATTATCTATAAAAAATGGGCCAGAATAATGGGAACAAATTAAAAATAAAAGTTGTCCTATGAAGTAGTGGTAGTGGTTCTCTTGTAGTCTTTTTTTTTTTTTCTCTCCTGGGTGGTTTTCTGGGGGGGGGGTCTGCCACGTGGGTTTTCAGTCAATGATGTTCCCTGAGTTAAGTCCTACAGTCCCCCTCAAGGGAGTGGGCTCTGAGGAAACCGGTTCTTTCAGGCTTTTGTTCTCTGAAGGATTTTATGTTTGTTCACCTTTTTTTTTTCCCTCTCGCCTTGACTGCTTTTCATGGTTTTTGTAGGTTTAGAGGAAAACAAACTGCACCCTGACCTCCCTCCCGGAGAGAAGCCTCAGTCTGTTCTTCTGTGGGTGTTGCAGAGCCCATATAAATCCCCCCTTGGCCGCTGGCAGAGCAGGTTCCAAGTCGCGGTCCTTGGGGATGCAGGATCTTCTGATTGTACCCAAAACCACGGCAGCCACGGTGGCTGTCTGGGCAGCTCCAGACCGCCAGAGAGGTTCCAAGCAGCGATCGCACACTGAGATTTTCCCGCTGGCCCGGGCTGGGAGCGCGCGGCTTGTGCGCACCTCTTTCAGGGGAGAGTCTGGGGCGAGCGTCTTAGGCTGAAACAATGGCGCATGTCAAAGAGCGCTGGCTGGGCCTTTGTACCTCTCTCAGGGGAGGATGAGGGGCACGTGCATCTCAGGCTCTGTAGCAGGGCTCGCGCGTTCTGCTGTCTGGGTGGCTTCCATCCCCTCACAGGGGCCAGAACCCACACAATCTCGGGTGCGCTGGCAGCTCAGAACCAAGACCTCAGTTTCTCCTCCACACTCTCTTTGGCTCCACGCCAGGGGAGGCTGTCCTGGGACCGGGGACTTAAGCCCTGTCCCTAGCTGCTCCGATTCCCACAGTTTCCCCCCCACGATCTTTTGCTTTTTTGGAGTGCTTTCAACCAGTCCCCAAGTTAATGCTGGTCCCCAGACGCAGGGCACTCTCGCTTGTATTAGGGGTATTACTTTCCAACCGGTCACCTCTGGTGGCTCCCTCCCCCTTTTGTTTATCTTCCAATATCAGTCCGCCTTTCCCACCCCGCTTTACCTGCCCACTGGCGTCTTCTGCCCCTTTAGAGATCCAGATGTGTATAATTCTGATCTCAGGCTGATTTCATGGGTGATCGGAATTCTTTGGTAGGTAATCAGCTCACTTTAGGGTACAGGTTGAAAAGGCGCCTCCTCCTACTTCCCCACCATCTTGTCCTCGCCTCTTCATGTTTTCAACACATTCAGTTTCAATAGCTTCCATGTTTAGACCCTAAAACTTTCACGATTCCATCCTAAAACACACTTCCATTACCACATTTGAATCCTTTTCGACAGAGGTAGACTGTTTGGATGAATATATCTCGTATTCTGCCATTCCATGATTTGGAAGCCTAATGCAGTGGCCCACACTTTGCTCAGAGTATCCAACCTACCCAGATTCTGTCCTTGTGTTATCTACTATCCTCTATTGGGAAGACACTGCCACGAATGGGTGTCTGCCTGAAGAAGTTTCACTAAAGAGAGTCCTATCTACGGTCACCGGTATGGACGCCCGAGACTGGGGCCACATACATGACTCCTCATGTTTTCAACACAGTCCATTCCAACAGCTTCCATGTTTCAAACTTCTCAAATATTGTCTCAAATCCGTCCTAAAGCACACATCCCTTACCAGTTTTGAAGTCTTTTCACCACAGTTAGACAGTTTGGATGACCTCATGTCATGTTCTGCCATTCCATGTTTTGGAAGCCTAAGGGCCGTGGCTGCATGTTACCCAGAGTACCCGACCTGCCCAGTGCCCGTCCTTGATCTATCTTCTGTCCTCAACTGGGAAGACACTGCCAGGAATGGGTGTCCGCCTGAAGAAGGTTCACTGAACACAGACCTTCGTATGGTCACCAGTATGGACGTGTGAGACTAGGGCCTTGTGCACGTCTCTTCATGTTTTCAACACAGTCACTTTCCATGTTTTGACGTTCTCAAACTGTCACGAGTGTGTCCCAAAGCACACTGAGATGGTCACGTATGGTCACCAGTATGGACGTGTGAGACTAGGGCCTTGTGCACGTCTCTTCATGTTTTCAACACAGTCACTTTCCATGTTTTGATGTTCTCAAAACTGTCACGAGTGTGTCCCAAAGCACACTTCCCTCACATGTTTGATGAGTTTTCAACAGAGGTAGACTGGTTGAGCACAGGTCATGCTCTGCCATTCCATGTTTTGGAAGCCTAAGGGCTATGGCCTACACTTCACCCTGAGTATCCACCCTGCCCAGAAACCGTTCTTGTTCCATCTCCTTTCCTCAACTGTGAATACACTGTGGTGAGTTGGAGTCTGCCTGAAGAAGTTTCACTGATCACAGACCTTCCTATGTTCACCGGAATGGGTGTCCGAGAAAAAGGCCCTGTACGCGACTCTTCATATTTTCAATATGGTCTGTTCCAACAGATTCCATGTTTCCACCTTATCAAAACTGTCACGAGTCCTTCCTAAAGCACACTTCCCTTACCAGGATTGAAGCCTTTTCTACAGAATTACACAGTTTGGATGAGCACAGGTCGTGTTCTATCATTCCATGGTTTGGAAGCCTAAGGGCCATGGCCTGCACATAACCCTGAGTATCCAACCTGTCCAGAGTCCCTCCTTGTTCTATCTACTTTCCTCAACTGGGAAGACGCTGTTACTAGAGGCTGTCCACCTGAAGAAATTTCATTGAACACAGACCTTCCTATGTTCACTGGTACGGACGTCTGAGACTAGGGCGAAGGGTTCGACTCTTCATGTTTTCAACATGGTCAGTTCCAACAGCCTCCATTTTCAATCCTCTCAAAACTGTCATGAGTCCGTCCTCAAACACACTTCCCTCACTAAGTTTGAAGTGTTTTCGACAGAAGTACACCGGATGACCACAGGTCTTGCTCTGCAATTACATGTTTTGGATGCCTAAGGGCTGTGGCCTACATTTAACTCAGAGTATACAACCTGCCTAGAGTCCGACCTTGTTCTATCGTCTTTCCTCAACTGTGAAGACACTGACACAATTTGGGTCCCACTGGAAGAGTTTCACTGAACACAGACCTTCCTATGGTCACTGGTATGGACGTCCGAGACTAGGGCCCTGTACACGACTCTTCATGATTTCAACACAGTCAGGTCCTACATCTTCCATGTTTTGACCTTCTAAAAACTGTCATGTATCCGTCCTAAAGCACACTTCCCTTAGCACGTTTGAAGCTTTTGGAGAGAGGTAGATGGTTTGGATAACCACAGTTCGTGCTATGCCATTCCATGATTTGGAAACCTAATGGCCCTGTACAGCACTCTATTCAGTGTACCAACCTGTCCAGAGTCCTTTCTTGTTCTATATTCTTTCCTTAATGGGAAGACACTGCCATGAATGGATGTCCGCCTTCAGAAGTTTCACTGAACACAGACCTTTGAATGGTCACTGGTATGGACATCAGAGACTAGGAAGAAGTATGTGACTCTTCAAGTTTTTAACACCATCAGTTACAACAGGTTCCTTTTTCAACCCTCTCAAGCCTGTCGCAAGTCCGTCCTATAGCACACTTCCCTCACTATGTTTGAAGAGTTTTTGACAAAGGTAGACTGGATGACCACAGGTCGTCCTCTACCATTCCACGGTTTGGAAGCCTAAGGGCTGTTGCCTAAGTTAACTCATAGTACACAACCTGCCTATAGTCCATCCTTGTTCTATCTTCTGTCTTCAACTGCGAATATACCACCGTGAATGAGGTTCCTCATGAAGAAGTTTCACTGATCACAGATCTTCCTATGGTCACCAGTATGGACGTCCGAGACTAGGGCCCTGTACATGTCTCTTCATGTTTTCAACACAGTAAGTTCAAAGAGCTTCCATGTTTCGACCTTCTCAACACTGTCACAAGTCTATCCTAAAGCACACATCCCTCACCACATTTGAAGAGTTTTCAACAAGGTAGGCAGTTTGGATGACCACATGTTGTGTTCTGCCATTCCACATTTTTGAAGCCCAACAGCCGTGGCCTACTCTTAACTCAGAGTATACAAGCTGCCTAGATTCCGTCCTTGTTCTATCTTCTTTCCTGAACTGCGATGACACTGCTGTGAATGGGGGTCTGTCTGAAGAAGTTCCACTGAACACAGACCTTCCTAAGGTCACCGGTATGAACGTTCGAGACTAGGGCCCTGTCACAACTCTTCATGATTTCAACACAGTGAGTTCCAACCACTTCCATGTTTCGACATTCTCAGAACTTTCGTGAAGATGTCCTAAAGCACACATCCCTTACCAGGTCTGAAGCCTTTTAGATAGAGTTAGAGAGTTTTCATGACCATATGTCGTGCACTGCCATTCCATGTTTTGGAAGCCTAAGAGCCATGGCCTGCACTTAGCCCTGAGTATCCAACTTGTCCGGAGTCCCTCCTTGGTCTATCTTCTTTCCTTATCTGGGAAGACACTGCCACGAATGGGATCCACCTGAAGAAGTTTCACTAACACAGACCTTACTATGGTCACAGGTATGGACGTCCAAGACTAGGGTCCTGTACGCAATTATTCATGTTTTCAACACAGTCAGTTCAAACAACTTCCATGTTTCGATGCTCACGAACCTGTCTTGAGTCCATCCTAAAGCACACATCCCTTATCAGGTTTGAAGTCTTTTAGACAGAGATACACAGTTTGGATGACCAAAGGTCATGCTCTGCCATTCCAAGTTTTGGAAGTCGAAGGGCCATGGTCTACACTTAACTCAGGGTATAAAACCTGCCTAGAGTTCATCCTTGTTCTACCTTCTTTCATCAACTGAGAAGACACTGCCACTAATGGGCGTCTGCCAGAAGAAGTTTCACTGAATACAAACCTTCCTATGGTCACTGGTAAGGACATCTGAGACTAAGGCCCTGTATGAGACTCTTCATGTTTTCAACACAGTCAATTCCAACAGCTTCCATGTTTCAAAACTCCCAAGACTGTCGCGAGTCCTTCCTAAAGCACACATCCCTATCACTTTTGAAGCCTTCTTGACAGAGTTAGACAGTTTGAATGACCACAGTTTGTGCTCTGCCATTCCATGTATTGGAAGGCTAGGGGTCATGGCCTGCACTTAACCCAGAGTTTCCAAACTGTCCAGAGTCCCTCCTTGTTCTATCTTCTTTCCTCAACTGGGAAGACACTGCTTCGAATGGGTGTCCACCTGAAGAAGTTTCACTGAACACATACTTTCCTATGTTCATAGGTATAGACGTCCGAAACTAGGGCCCTGTATGGAATTCTTCATGTTTTCAACACAGTCAGTTCGAACAGCTTCCATGATTTGAATCTCTCAAAACTGTCATGAGTTTGTCCTAAAGCACACTTCCCTCACCCTATTTGAAGAGTATTCAACAGAGGTAGACAGTTTGGATGACCAGATGTCGTGCTCTGCCATTCCATGTTTTGGAAGCCTAAGGGCCGTGTACTGTACTTAACCCTGAGTATCCAACCTGCCCAGAGTCCCTCCTTGTTCTATCTTCTTTCCTCAACTGGGAAGACACTATCATCAATGGGTGTCCAACTAAAGAAGTTTCACTCAACACAGACCTTGCTATGTTCCCATATGGACATCAGAGACTAGGGCCCTGTATGCGACTATTTACATTTTCAACACATTCAGTACCCACAGCTTCCATGTTTCAACCCTATCAAAACTGTCCTGAGTCTGTCCTAAAGCACACTTCCCTCACCACATTTGACACGTTTTCAAAAGAGGTAGATAGTTTGGATGACCACAGTTCATGCTCTGCCATTTGATATTTTGGACGCCTATTGGCCGTGACATGGACTCAACCCAGAGTATCCAACCTGTCCAGAGTCCTTCCTTGTTTTATCTTCTTTCCTCAACTGGGAAGACACTGCCAAAAATTGGGGTTCGCCTGAAGAAGTTGCACTGAACACAGACCTTCCTATAGTCACCGGTATGGAAGTCCGAGAGTAGGGCGCTTTTTACAACTCTTCATATTTTCAACACAGTCAATTCCAACAGCTTCCATGATTTGACCCTCTCAAAACTGTCCCAAGTCCGTTCTAAAGCATACTTCCCTTACCACATTTGATGCCTTTTCGCAGAGTTAGACAGGTTGCATGAACACAGCTCGCACTCTGCCATTCCACGATTTGGAAGCCTAATGACCATGGCCTGCTCTTTACTCAGTCTATCCATCCTGCCCAGTGTCCGTCCTTGTTCTATATTCTTTCCTCAACTGGGAAGACACTGCCATGAATGGGTGTCCGACTGAAGAAGTTTTACTGAACACAGACCTTCGTATGGTCACCAGTATGGACGTTGGAAACTTAAGCGCAGTATGGGACTCTTCATGTCTTCAGCTCCGCCAGATCCTACAGCTTCCATTTTTGACACTCTCAATCCTGTCACGAGTCCGTCCTAAAGCACACATGCCTCACCACATTTAAAGTGTTTTTGAAAGAGGTAGACAGTTTCAATGACCACAGGTCATGCTCTGACATTCCTATTGTGGAAGCCTAAGGGCTGTGGTCACCACTTAAACCAGAGTATATAACCAGCCTAGAATCCATCCTTGTTCTATCTTCTCTCCTCAACTGCGAAGAAACTGCCACAAATGGGGGTTCGCCTGAGGAAGTTTCACTGAACACAGACCTTCCTATGGTCACCGGTATGGATTTCCGAGACTAGGGCCTGGTACGTGACTCTTCATATTTTCAACACATTCGTCCCAACAGCTTCCATGTTTCCACCATCTCAAAATTGTCGTGAGTCTGTCTTAAAGCACACTTCCTTCACTACGTTTGAATAGTTTTCGACAGAGGTAGATAGTTTGGATGACCACTGTTCACGCTCTGCCTTTGATGTTTTGGACACCTATTGGCTGTGACATGGACTTAACCCAGAGTATCCAACCTGTCCAGTGTCAGTCCTTGTTCTATCTTCGTTCCTCAACTGGGAAGACACTGACAAGAATGGGGGTTTGCCTGAAGAAGTTGAACTGAACACAGACCTTCCTATGGTCACTGGTATGGACGTCTGAGAGTAAGGTGCTGTATGCGACTCTTCATGCTTTCAACACAGTCAATTCCAACAGCTTCCAAGATTTGACCCTCTCAAAACTGTCCCAAGTCCGTTCTAAAGCTCACTTCCCTTACCACGTTTGATGCTTTTTCGCAGAGGTGGACAGGTTGCATGAACACAGCTCGTACTCTGCCATTCCACGATTTGGAAGCCTAATGGCCGTGGCGTGCCTTTTACTCAGTCTATCCATCCTGCCCAGTGTCTGTCCTTGTTCTATATTCTTTCCTCAATTGGGAAGACACTGCCATGAATGTGTGTCCCCTGAAGAAGATGCACTGAACACAGACTTTCCTATGGTCACTGGTATGGTTGATCAGGACAAGGGCCCTGTACGTGACTCTTCTTGTTTTTAACACAGTCCATTACAACAGCTTCTTTGTTTCAACACACTCAAAACTCTCATGATTCCGTTCTAAAGCAGACTTCCCTCACCAGGTTTGAAGCCTTTACGACAGAGGTAGACAGTTTGGATGACCACAGTTCGTGCTCTGCCATTCCATGTTTTGGAAGCCTATGGGCCATGACCTGCACTTAACCCAGAGAAACCAACCTGTCCAGGGTACCTCATTGTTCTATCTACTTTCCTCAACTGGGAAGACACTGCCACGAATGGGTGTCCACCTGAATAATTTTCACTCAACACAGACCTTCCTATGGTCACTGTTATGGATATCCGTGCCTAGGGCCCTGTACGTGACTTCTCATGTTTTCAACACAGTCAGTTCCAACACGTCTCATGTTTCGACCTTCTCAAAACTGTCGCAAGTCCTTACTACAGCACACATCCCTTACCAGGTTTGAAGCCATTTTGAAGTGTTAGACAGTTTGGATGACCAGATGTCTTGCTCTGCCAATCCACGTTTCAGAAGCCTAAGGGCCATGGCCTGTACTTAACCCTAGGTATCCAACCTGCCCAGAGTCTGTTCTTGTTGTATCTCCTTTCCTCAACTGGGAAGACACTGCCAGGAATGGGTGTCTGCTTTCAGAAGTTTCACTGAAGTCAGACCTTAGAATGGACATGGAGACTAGGGTGAAGTATGTGACTCTTCAAGTTTTTAACACCGTCAGTTACAACAGCTTCCATTTTAACCCCTCAAGGCTATTGAGAGTCCCTCCTATAGCACACTTCCTTCACTACGTTTGAAGAGTTTTCGACAGAGGTAGACTGGATGACCATAGGTCGTGCTCCGCCATTCCATGTTTTGGAAGCCCAAGGGCTATGGCCTACAGATAACTCAGAGTACACAACCTTCCTAGAGTCAGTCTGTGTTTATCATCTGTCTTCAACTACGAGTACACTGCAGTGAATGGGTGTCTGCCTGAAGAAGTTTCACTGAACACAGACCTTCCTATGGTCACCAGTATGATGTCCAAGACTAGGGCCCTGTATGCAACTCTTCATGTTTTCTACACAGTCTGTTCCAGCAGCTTCCATGTTTTGACCCTCACAAATCTGTCACGAGTCCGTCAAAATGCACACTTCCCTTACCACGTTGAAGACTTTTCTACAGAGGTAAACAGTTTGGATGAACACATTTTGACTCTGCCATTCCTAGATTTGGAAACCTAGTGGCCCAGACCTGCACATAACTCAGAGTATACAACTAGCCCAGGCCTATCCTTTTCCTATATTCTTTCCTCAGCTGAGAAGACACTGCCATGAATGGGTGTCCGCCTAAAGAAGTTTCACTGAACACAGACCTTCCTATGGTCATAGGTATGGATGTCCGAGACTAGGGCTCTGTACGGGACTGTTCATGATTTCAGCACAGTCAGTTCCAACAGCTTCCATGTTTCGACCTTCTCAAAACTGTGGCAAGTCCGTCCTAAAGCACAAATCCCTTACCAGGATTGAAGCCTTTTCAACAGAGTTAGACAGTTTGGACGACCACATGTCTCACTCTGCCATTCCATGTTTTCGAAGCAAAAGGGCTGTGGCCCGCACTTAACCCAGAGTATCCAACCAGTCCAGAGTCCCTCTTAGTTTTATCTTCTATCCTCAACTGGGAAGACACTGCCACGAATGGGTGTCCACCTGAAAAACTTTCACTGAACAGAGACCTTCCTATGGTCCAAGGTATTGAATTCCTAGACTAGGGCCCTGTACGTGACTCTTCATGTTTTCAACACAGTCCGTTCCAACAGGTTCCATGTTTCAAACCTCTCAAAACTGTTGCAATTTAGTCCTAAATCACACATCCCTTACCAGGTTTAAAGCCTTTTTGACAAAGGTAGACAGTTTGAATGACCAGATGTCATGCTCTGCCATTAGATGTTTTGGAAGCCTAAGGTCCATGGCCTGCACTGAACCCTGAGTATTCAACCAGCCTAGAGGCCGTCCTTGTCCTATATACTTTCCTCGACTGGGAAGACACTGTCACGAATGGGTGTCCACCTTCATAAGTTTCACTGAACGCAGACATTTGTATTGTCACCGGTATGGACATTGGATACTAGGGCATAGTATGTGACTCATCATGTTTTCAACACCGTCAATTCCTACAGCTTCCATTTTCGACACTCTCAAAATTCTCAGGATTCCGTCCTAAAGCACACTTCTCTCACTACGTTTGAAGTATTTTCGACAGAGGTAGACTGGATGACCACAGGTCGTGCTCTGCAATTCCATGTTTTGGAAGCCTAAGAACCGTGGCCTAAACTTAGCTCAGAGTATACAACCTGCCTAGAGTCCATCCTTGTTCTATCTTTTTCCTCAACTGCGAATACACTTGGGCGAACATGTGTCCACTGAAAGAAGTTTCACTGAACACAGACCTTCCTATTTTCACTGGTAAGGACGGTGGAGACTAGGACGCTGTATGCGATTATTCATGTTTTCAACACAGTCCATTCTAACAGCTTCCATGTTTGAACCCTCTCAGAAATGTCGTTAGTCCATCCTAAAGCACACTTCCCTCACCACACTTGAAGCATTTTCGACAGATGTAGACAGATTGGATGACCACAGACTTTGCACTCCCATTCCACATTTTGGATGCCAAAGGGCCTGGCCTGCACTAAAACGAGAGTATAAAACCTGCCCAGAGTCCGTCCTTGTACTATCTTCTTTCCTCAACTGGGAAGACACTGCCACGAATGGCTGTAAGCCTGAAGAAGTTTCACTGAACACAGACCTTCCTGTGGTCACCGGTATGGTTGTCCAATACTACGGCCCTGTACACGACTCTTCATGTATTCAACACAGTCCATTCCAACACCTTCCATGTTTCCACCCTCACAAAAGTGTCAGGAGTCCATCTAAAGCACACATCCCTTACCAGGTTTGAAGTGTTCTCAGCAGAGGTAGACAGTTTGGATGACCACAGTTCATGGCTCTCATTCCATGATTTGAATGCCTAAGGGCCAGGTTTCCAACCCGCCCAGACCCTGTCCTCGTTCTATCTTCTTTCCTCAACTGGGAAGACACTGTCCCGAATGGGTATCCACCTGAAGATGTTTCACTGAACACAGAACTTCCTATGGTCACCGGTATGGATGGCAGAGACTAGCGCCCTGTACACGACACTTCATGTTTTCAACCCAATCAGCTCGAACATCTTCCATGTTTCGACCTTCTTAAAACTGTGGCGAGTCCGTCCTAAAGCACACATCACTTACCAGGTTGGAAGACTTTTCGACAGAGGTAGACAGTTTGGATGACCAGAGTTCGTGCTCTGCCATTCTATGTTGTGGAAGCCTAAGGGCCGTGGCCTGCACTGGCACCTGATTATCCAAACTGCCCAGAGTCCGTCCTTGTTCTATCTTCTTTCTTCAATTGGGAAGACACTGCCACGAATGGGTGTCTGCCTGAAGAAGTTTCACTGAACACAAACATTCCTATGGTCATAGGTATGGACGTCCCATGACTAGGGACCTGTACACGACTCTTCGTGTTTTCAACACAGTCTGTTTCAACATCTTCCATGTTTCAACACTCTCAAAAGATTCTCAAATCCGTCCTCAAGCATACATCCCTTACCAGGTTTGAAGTCTTCTCGACAGAGTTAGACAGTGTGGATGACCACAGGTTGTGCTCTGCCATTCCATGTTTTGGATGCCTAAGGGCCGTGGCCTGCACATAACCCTGAGAATGCCACAAGCCAAAAGTCTTCCTTGCTCTATCTTATTTCCTAAACTAGAAAGACCCTGCCACAAATGCGTGTACACCTAAGAAGTTTCACTAAACACAGACCTTCCTATTGTCACCGGTATGGATGTCTGAGACTAGGGCCCCGTACGCGACTCTTCATGTTTTCAACACAATCAGTTCCAATAGCTTCCATGTTTGAACTTCTCAAAACTGCCGCGAGTCCATCCTAAAGCACACTTCCCTCATTACGTTTGAAGAGTTTTTGACAGAAGTAGACTGGATGAGCACAGGTCTTGCTATGCCATACCATGTTTTGGAAACCTAAGGGCAGTGGCCTACAGTCCATCCTTTTTCTATCTTCTATGCTCAACTGGGAAGACACTGCCATGAATGGGTATCCGCCTGAAGAAATTTCACCTAACACAGACCTTCCTATGGTCAAAGGTATGGACGTACGATACATGGGCCCTGAACGCGACTCTTCATGTTTTCAACACAGTCCGTTCCAAAAGCTTCCATATTTCCACCCTCTCAAAACTGTCTCAATTCTGTCCTAAAGCACACATCCCTTACCAGGTTTGAAGCCTTCTCGACAGATGTAGACAGGTTGGATGACCATAGGCCGTAATATGCTGTTCCATGTTTTGAATACCTAAGGCCGAGTCCTGCACTTAACCCTGAGTATCCAACCAGCCCGAAGCCCATCCTTGTTCTATCTTCTTTCCTCAACTCGGAAGACACTGCCACCAATGGGTGTCCAACTGAAGAAGTTTCATTGAACAAAGACCTTCTTACGGACACCGGTTTGGACGTCTGAGATAGGGACCTGTACGCAACTCTTCATGATTTCAACACAATCAGTTCCAACAGCTTCCATGTTTTGACCTTCTCAAAACTGTCGAGTGTCTGTCCCTTACCAGGTTTGAATCCTTTTCAACAGATGTAGACAGTTTGGAAGACCAGATGTCATGCTCTGTCATTCCATATTTTGGTAGCTTAAGGGTTGTGGCCTGCACTTAACCCAGAGTATCCAACCTGCCTAGAGTCTGTCCTTGTTCCATCTTCTTTCCACAACTCTGAAGACACTACCACGAATGGGTGTCCACCTTCAGAAGTTTTACTGAACTCAGACCTTCATGTCATCACCCGTATGGATGTCAGAGACAAGGGTGAAGTATGCGACTCTTCATGTTTTCAACACTGTCAGTTCCAACAGCTTCCATTTTCCCCCTCTCATAACTGTCACGAGTCTGTCCTGAAGCACATATCCCTTACTATGTTTGAAGCCTTTTCGAGAGAGTTAGACAGTTTGATTGACAAGATATCGTGCTCTGCCATTCCATGTTTTAGAGGCCTAATGGCCATGGCCTACACTTAACTCAGAGTATACAACCTGCTTAGAGTCCATCCCAATTCTATCTTCTTCCCTCAACTGCAAAGACACTGCCCGAATGGGGGTCAGCCTGAAGAAGTTTGACTGAACACAGACTTTCTATAGTGGACGGTATGGACATCCAAGCCTAGGCCCTGTACGTGAAACCTCACATTTTCAACACATCAGTTCCAACAGCTTCCATGTTTCGACCTTCTCAAAACTGTCATGAGTCCGACCTAAAGCACACTTCCCTTACCAGGTTTGAAACCTTTTCGACAAGGTAGACAGTTTGGATGACCAGTTGTAGTGATCTGTCATTCCATGTTTTTGAAGCCTAAGGGCCATGGCCTGCACTTAACACTTACATTGAACCAGCTCAGAGTCCCTCCTTGTTATATCTTCTTTCCACAACTGGGAAGACACTGCCACAAATGGGTGTCTGACAGAAGAAGTTTCACTGAGCACAGACATTCCAATGTTCACAATTATGGAAGTCCAAGACTAGGGCTCTGTACGTGATTCTTCATGTTTTCAACACAGTCCATTCCAACAACTTCCATGTTTTGACCCTCTCAAAACTGTCTCGAATCTATCCTAAAGCACATTTCCTTCACTACATTTGAGGAGTTTTCCACAGAGGATGATTAGAAGACCACAGGTCGTGCTCTGCCATTCCATGTTTTGGAAGTCTAAGGGCCGTGTCCTACACTTTTCTCAGAGAATACAACCTGCCTAGAGTCCGTCCTTGTTCTATCTTCTTTCCTCAAGTAGGAAGACACTGCTGGGAAAGGGGGTCTGCCAGAAAGTGTTTCACTGAATGCAGACCTTCCTATGGTCACCAGTATGGACGTCCGAGGCTAGCACCCTGTACGTGACTCTTCATGTTTTTAAGACAGTCGTTCCAACAGCTTCCATCTTCCAACCCTCTTAAAACTGTCACGACTCCCTCCTAAAGCACACTTCACTCACTACGTTTGAAGAGTTTTCCACAGAGGTTGACTAGAAGACCATAGGTCGTGCTCTGCCATTTTGGAAGCCTAAAGGCTGTGCCTGCATTTAGTCCAGATTATCCATCTTGTCCAGCATCCCTCCTTGTTCTATCTTCTCCCTCAACTGGAAATACACTGCCACGAATGGGAGTCTGCCTCTAGAATGTTCACTGAACACAGACCTTCCTATGGTCACAGGTATGGACGACCGAGACTAGGGCCCTGTACTTGACTCTTCATGTTTTCAACGCAGTCAATTCCAACAGATTCCATGTTTCGTCCTCTCAAAACTGATGCGAGTCCTTCCTAAAGCACACTTCCCTCACCAAATTTGAAGTGTTTTCGACAGAAGTAGACAGTTTGGATGACCACAGTTCATTCTCTAATATTCCAAGGTTTGGAAGACTTCGTTTATACTTAACTCAGAGTATAAAAGATGTCTACAGTCTGTCCTTGTTCTATCTTCTTTCCTCAACTGTGAAGACACTGCTGTAAATGGGTGTCCACCTGAAGAAAATTCAATGAATACAGACCTTGCTATGTTCACTGGAATGGAGGTCGGAGACTAGGGCGAAGTATGCAACTCTTCATGTTTTCAATGCCGTCAGTTCCAACAGCTTCCATTTTCGACCCTCTCAAAACTGTCGAAAGTTTGTCCTAAAGAACACTTCCCTCACTACGTTTGAACAGATTTCGAGAGAGGTAGACTTGATGACCACAGGTCGTGCTCTGCCATTCAATGTATGGGAAGCCTAAGGGACGTGGCCTACACTTAACTAAGAGTATACAACCAGCCTAGAGTCCGTCTTGTTCTATCTTCTTTCCTCAACTGTAAACACACTGCCACAAATGGGGATCTGCCTTAGGATGTTTCACTGAACACAACCTTCCTATGGTCACTGGTATGGATGTCTTAGACTATGACCCGGTACGTGACTCCATGTTTTCAACACAGCCCGTTCCAACAGCTTGCATGTTTCAACCTTCTCAAAACTGTTGTGAATACATCCTAAACCCTTACCAGGTTTGAAGCCTTTTTGACAAAGTTAGACAGTTTGGATGACCACATGTTGTGCTCTGCCATTCCATGTTTGGAAGGCTTAGCGTTTTGGCTTGAACTTAACCCAGAGTATCCAACCTGCCCAGAGTCTGTCCCTGTTCTATCCTCTTTCCTCAACTGGGAAGACACTGTCAGCTATGGCTGTCCGCCTGAAGAAATTTCACTGAACACCGACCTTCATATGGTCACCGATATGGACATCCGAGACTAGGACCAGGTACGTGACTCTTCATGTATTCAACACAGTCCATTCCAACATATTCCATGTTTCCACCCCCACAAAAGTGTCGGGATTCCATCTAAAGCACACATCCCTTACTAGGTTTGAAGTGTTCTCAACAGAGGTAGACAGTTTGGATGACCACAGGTCGTGGCTCTCATTCCATGTTTTGAATATCTAAGGGCCATGTCCTTACTTAACCCTGAGTATCCAACCTGCCCAGACCCCGTCCTAGTTCTATCTTCTTTCCTGAACTGCGAAGACACTCCCCAAATGGGTATCCTCCTGAAGATGTTTCACAGAGCACAGAACTTCCTATGGTCACCTTATGGACGTCAGAGACTAGGCCCCTATACACGACTCTTCATGTTTTCAACACAGTCATTTCCAAAATCTTCCCTGTTTCGACCTTCTCAAAACTGTCGCGAGTCCATCCTAAAGCATACATCCCTTACCAGGCTTGAAGACTTTTTGACAGAGGTAGACAGTTTGTATGACCAACATTCATGCTCTGCCTTTCCATGTTTTGGAAGCCTAAGGTCCATGGCCTGCGCTAGCACCTGACTATGCAACCTGTCCAGGGCCCGTCCTTGTTCTATCTTCTTTTTTCAATTGGGAAGACACTGCCACGAATGGTTTTCTGCCTGAAGAAGTTTCACTGAACACAAACATTCCTATGGTCATAAGTATGGATGTCCATGACTAGGGCCCTGTACGTGACTCTTCTTGTTTTCAACACAGTCCGTTTCAACATCTTCCATGTTTCAACACTCTCAAAAGTGTCCCGAATCAGTCCTAAAGCACACATCCCTTACCAAGTTTGAATTCTTCTCGACAGAGGTAGACAGTTTGGATGACTACAGGTCACGCTCTGCCATTCCATGTTTTGGACGCCTAAGGGCCGTGACCTGCACATAACCCTGAATATCCAACAAGCCCAAAGCCTTCCTTGCTCTATTTTATTTCCTCAAGTGGGAAGACACTGCCACCAATGGGTGGCCACCTAAGAACTTTCACTGAACACAGACCTTCCCATTGTCTCCAGTATGGATGTCCAAGACTAGGGCCCTGTACGCAAGTCTTCATGTTTTCAACACCATCAGTTCCAACAGCTTCCATGTATGAACTTCTCAAAACTGTTGCGAGTCTGTCTTAAAGCACACTTCCCTCCTTACATTTGACAAGTTTTCGACAGAGGTAGACTGGATGACTACAGATCTTGCTCTGCCATTCCATATTTTGGAAACCTAAGGGCCGTGGCTGCTCTTAACCCAGAGTATCCAACCTGTCAGGTATCCATCCTTGTTCTATCTTCTTTCCTCAACTGGGAAGACACTGCCACGAATGGGTGCCCGCTGATTAACTTTCACTGAACAGAGACTTTCCTATGTTCACAAGTATTGAAGTCCAATACTAGGGTCCTGTACATGACTCTTCATGTTTTCAACACAGTCTGTAACAATAGCTTCCATGTTTCGACCCTCTGTAACCTCTCATGAGTCTGTCCTAAAGCGCACT
This sequence comes from Pteronura brasiliensis, assembly GCA_004024605.1. NCBI lineage: Eukaryota > Metazoa > Chordata > Mammalia > Carnivora > Mustelidae > Pteronura > Pteronura brasiliensis. The sequence continues at coordinate 46,178 of PJEN01004352.1, forward strand.
TCCCTCACCACATTTGAGGCATTTTAGACAGATGTAGACATTTTGGATGACCACACTTCGTGCTCTGCCGTGGCCTACAAGTAACTCAGATTATACAACCTGCCTAGAGTCCGTCCTTGTTCTATCTTCTTTCCTCAACTGCAAAGACACTGCCACGAATGGGGGTCCAACTGAAGAAGTATCACTGAACACAGAAATTCCTATGGTCACCAGTATGGGCGTCCAATACTAGGGCACTGTATGCAACTCTTTATGTTTTCAACATTTTCAATTCCATCGACTCCCTTGTTTTGATCCTTTCAAAATTGTCATGATTCCATCCTAAAGCACACTTCCCTTATCACGTTTGAAGCCTTTTTGACAGAAGTAGACAGTTTAGATAAACACAGCTTGTACTCTGCCATTCCACGATTTGAAGGCTAATGGCCATGGCCTGCACTTAAATGAGATTATACAACCTGCCTAGAGTCCGTTCTTTTCTATCTTCTATTCTCAACTGGGATGACACTGCCACGAATGGGTTTGAAGAGTTTTCGACAGAGTTAGACAGTTTGGATGAGCATAGGTCATGATCTGCAGTTCCATGTTTTGGACGCCTAAGGGCCGAGGCCTGTACTTAACCCTGAGTATCCAACCAGCCTGGAGCCCGTCCTTGTTCTATCTTCTTTCTTCAACAGGGAAGACATTGCCACGAATGGGTGTAAGCCTGAAGAAGTTTCACTGAACAAACACCTTCCTATGTTCACTGGTATGGACATCTGAGACTAGGGCCCTGTTCGTGACTGTTCGTGTTTTCAACACATTCAGTTCCAACTACTTCCATGTTTCGACCTTCTCAAAACTGCCACTAGTCCGTCCTAAAGCACACATCCCTTACCAGGTTTGAATCCTTTACTACAGAGGTAGACAGATTGGATGACCAGATGTCGTGCTCTACCATTCCATGTTTTGGAAGCCTAAAAGCCATGGCCTGAACTTCACTCTGGTTATCCAACCTGCCCAGAGTCCTTCCTTGTTCTATCTTCTTTCCTCAACTGGGAAGACATGCCACGAATGTGTGTCCTCCTGAAGAAGTTTCACTCAACACAGACCTTCCTATGGTCACCAGTATGGACGTCTGAGACTAGGGTCCTGTACACGACTCTTCACGTTATCAAAACAGTCCTTTCAACAGCTTCCATGTTTCGACCCTCTCAAAAGTGTCACAAGCCCATCCTAAAATACACATCCCTTACCAGGTTTGAAGCATTCTCTACAGACCTAGAAAGATTGGATGACCACAGGTTGTGGCTTCCATTCCATGTTTTGAATGCCTAAGGGCTGTGCACTGCACTTAACACTGAGTATCCAACCTGCCCAGAGCCGTCCTTGTTCTATCTTCTTTCTTCAACTGGAAAGACACTGCCTACAATGGTTGTCCACCTGAAGATGTTTCACTGAACACAGACCTTCCGATGGTCAATGGTGTGGACATCCGAGACTAGGGCCCTGTATGGGACTCTTCATGTTTTCAACCCAATCCATTCAAACAGCTTCCATGTTTCAACCTTCTCAAAACTGTTGCAAGTGTCCTAAATCACACATCCCTTACCAGGTTTGAAGCCTTCTCGACAGAGGTAGGCAGTTGGGATGACCACAGGTCGTGCTGTGCCATTCAATGTCTCCATAGCCTAAGGGCCGTGTCCTGTACTTACACCTGAGTATCCAACCTGCCCAGAGTCCGTATGTGTTCTATCTTCTTTCCTCAACTGCAAGGACACTGCTACGAATAAGGGTCCACCTGAAGAAGTTTCACTGAACACTGACCTTCCTATGGTCACCGGTATGGACGTCAGAGACTAGGGCACTGTATGCGACTTTCATGTTTTCAACACAGTCAGTTCCAACAGCTTACAAGTTTTTGTGCTTTCAAAACTGTCGTGAGTCCATCCTGAAGCACACATCTCTTACTAGGTTTGAAGCCTTTTTGACAGAGTTAGACAGTTTGGATGACCACATGTCGTGCTCTGCCATTCCATGTTTTGGAAGCCTCTGGGTCATGGCCTGCTCTTATCCCACAGTATCCAACCTGCCCAGAGCCTTGTTCTATCTTCTTTCCTCAACGGGGAAGACACTGCCACGAATGTGTGTCCGCCTGAAGAAGTTTCACTGTACACAGACCTACTTATAGTCACAGGTGTGGACATACGAGACTAGAGCAAAGTATGCGTCTCTTCATGTTTTCCACACCTTCTATTACAACAGCTTCCATTGTCAAATCTCTCAAAACTTTTGCAAGTACCTCTGAAAGCACACTTCCCTCACTATGTTTGAACAGTTTTTGACAGAGGTAGACAGTTTCGATGACAATTGGTCGAGGTCTGCCATTCCATGTATGGAAAGCCTCAGTGCCGTGGCCTACATTTAACTGATAGAATAAAACCTGCCTAGAGTCTTTCCCTCTTCTATCTTCTTTCCTCAACTGCGAAGACACTGCCTCGAATGAAGGTTCACCTGATGAAGTTTCACTGAACACAGAACTTGTATCGTCACCAGTATGGACTTCCGAGACTAGGGAGCTGTACGTGACTCTTCATATCTTCAACACATTCAGTTCCAACAGCTTCCATGTTTCGACCCTCTCAAAACTTTTGTGAGTCCGTCCTAAAGCACACATCACTTACAAGGTTTGAAGACTTTTTGACAGAGGTAGACAGTTTGGATGACCACAGGTCGTGCTCTGCCATTCCATGTTTTAGAAGCCCATGGGCGGTGGCCTGCACTTAAACCTGGGTTTCCAACCAGGCCAGAGTCCCTCCCTGTTTTATCTTCTTTACTCAACTGTGAAGACACTGCCACGAATAGGTGTCCTCCTGAAGAAGTTTCCCTGAACTCAGACCTTCTTATGGTCACAGGTATGGATGTCCGAGACTAGGGCCCTGGATGTGACTCTTCATGTTTTCAACACAGTCTGTTCCAACAGCTTCTATGTTTCAACCCTTTCAAAACTGTCATGTGTCCCTCCAAATGCACACTTCCCTCACCACATTTGAAACGTTTTCAAAGAGGAAGACAGTTTGGACGACCACAGGTCATGCTCTGTAATTCCTGTTTTGGAATCCTAAGGGCCATGGCCTACACTTAACTCAGAGTAAGACACTGCCCCAAAATGTTGTCCGCCAGAAGTAGTTTCACTGAACACAGACCTTCCTATGGTCACAGGTATGGACATCCTAGATAGGGCCCTGTACGCAACTCTTCGGTTTTCAACACCGTCAGTTCCAAAAGCTTCCATGTTTCGACTGTCTCAAAACTGTCGCGATTCTTTCCTAAAGCATACATCCCTTACCAGGTTTGTAGCCTTTTAGACAGAGGTTGACAGTTTGGATGACCACACTTCGTGTTCTCCCATTCAATGTTTTGGACACCTATTAGTTTTGACCTGCACTTAACACAGAATATCCACCCTCTCCAGAATCCGTCCTTGTTCTATCTTCTTTCCTCAAATGCTAAGACACTGCTGTGAATGGGAGTCCACCTGAAGATGTTTCACTGAACACAGCCCTTCCTATGTTCCCCTTTATTGATGTCTGAGACTGGGGCACTGTAAGTGACTCTTCATGTTTTCAACACAGTCAGTTCCAACAGATTCCATGTTTCGACCCTCTCAAAACTGTCGTGATTCCGTCCTAAATCACACTCCTCTTACCAGGTTTGAAGCCTTTTCGACAGAGGTAGACAGTTTGGATGACAACTGTTCGTGTTCTGCCATTCCACGTTTTGGAAACCTAATGGTGGTGACCTGTACTTAACACAGAGTATACAACTTGCCTAGAGTCCATCCTTGTACTATCTTCTTTCCTCAACAGCAAAGACATTGCCGCAAATGGGGTCCACCTGAAGAAATTTCACTGAACACCGAACTTCCTATGGTCCACAGGTATGAACATCAGAGACTAGGGCACTGTTTGCGACTTTCACGTTTTCAACACATTCAGTTCAAACAGCTTCCAGGTTTTGACCCTCTCAAAACTGTTGTGAGTCTGTCCTAAAGCACACTTCCCTCACCACATATGAAGTGTTTTTGACAGAGGTAGACAGTTTGGATGACAAGATGTCGTGATCTGCCATTCCACGTTTTGGATGCCTAAGGGTCGTGGCCTACACTTAACTCAGAGTATGCAACCTGCCTAGAATCTGGTCTTATTATATCTTCTTTACTCAACTGTGAACACACTGCCGCGAATGGGGGTCCACCTGAAGAAGTTTCACTGAACACTGACCTTCCTATGGTCACCAGTATGGACGTCTGAGTCCAAGGCATTATACGCGACTCTTCATGATTTCAACACATTCAATTCCTACAGCTTCCATGCTTCGACCTCAAAATGTTGTGATTCCATCCTAAATCACACATCCCTTACTTAGTTTGAAGCCTTTTCGACAGAGTTAGACAATTTGGATGACCACAGGTCGTGCTCTGCCATTCCATGTTTTGGAAGCCTAAGGGCTGTGGCTTGCATTTAACCCTGATTGTATAACCTATCCAGAGTCCGTCCTTGTTCTATCTTCTTTCCTCAAGGAGGAAGACACTGCAATGAATGGTGTCTGCATGAAGAAGGTGCACTGAACACAGAGCTTTGGATGGTGACAGGTATGGACGTGGAAGTCTAGTGCAAAGTACGCCTCTTTTCTTTTTTTTCATACTGTCAGTTTCAACAGCTTCCATTTTCAACACCCAAAACTGTCTCGAGTCTATCCTAAAGAACACTTCCTTCATTACGTTTGAGGAGTTTTCAAAAGAGGAAGACTGGATGATCACTGGTCATGCTCTCCCATTTTATGTTTTGGAAGCCAAGGTGCAGTGGCCTACTCTTAATTCAGAGTATACAACCTAGAGTCCATCCTTGTTCTATCTTCTTTCCTCAACTGGGAAGACACTGCCACAAATGGGTGTTCGCTTTCAGAAGTTACACTGAACAACACATACCTTCGTATGGTCACCAGTACAGACATCGGAGACTAGGGCAAAGTATGCAACTTTTCATGTTTTCAACACAGTCAGTTCCAAAAGGTTCCACATTTCGACCCTCTCAAACTGTCATGGTCCGTCTTAAAGCATACTTCCCTCACTACATTTGAAGAGTTTTTGACAGAGGTAGACTGTTTAGATGACCACAGGTCGTGCTCTGCCATTCCACGTTTTGGAAGCCTAAGAGACTTGGCTTACACTTAACTCAGAGTATACAACTTGCCTAGAGTCCGTCCTTGTTCTATCTTCTTTCTTCAACTAGGAAACACTGCCGCAAATGTGGACCACCTGAAGAAATTTCACTGAACACAGAAATTCCTATGGTCACCAGTATGGACGTCTGAGACAAGGGCGCTGTATGCGACTCTTCATGTTTTCAACACATTCAGTTCCAACAGCTTCCATGTTATGACCCTCTCAAAACTGTCAGGAGTCCCTCCCAAAGCAGACTTCCCTTAACAAGTTTGAAGCCATTTCAACAGAGGTAGACAGTTTGGATGACCACAGTTCGTGCTCTGCCATTCCATGTTTTGGACGCCTAAGGGCATTGCCTACACTGAACCCAGAGTATCCAAACTGTCCAGAGTCTGTCCTTGTTCTATCTACTTTCCTCAACTGGGAAGACACTGCCACAAATGGGTGTCCGCCTGAAGAAGTTGCACTGAACACAGAACTTCCTATGGTCAGCAGAATGGACGTCTGAGATTAGGACCCTGTATGTGACTCTTCACGTTTTCAACACATTCAGTTCCCAGAGCTTCCATGTTTTAAGACTCCCAAACTGTCGTGATGCCATCCTAAAGCACACTTCCCTTACCAGGTTTGAAGCCTTTTCGACTGAGGTAGATAGTTTGGATGAACACAGCTCATACTCTGCCATTCTACGATTTGGAAGCCTAATGGCCATGGCCTGCACTTAAGTCAGAGTATCCAACTTGCCCAGAGTTCATCCTTGTTCTATCTTCTTCCTCAACTGGGAAGACACTTCCAAGAATGGGTGTCCACCTGAATAAGTTTCACTGAACACAGACCTTCTTATGGTCATTGGTATGGATGTCCAAGACTAGGGCTCTTTACGCAAATCTTCATGATTTCAACCCAGTCAGTTCCAACAGCTTGCATGTTTTGACATTCTGAAAACTGTCGTGAATCCGACCTAAAGCACACATCCCTTCCCAGGTTTGAAGCCTTTTTGTCAGAGTTAGACAGTTTGGATGACCTCATGTCGTGCACTGCTATTCCATGTTTTGGAAGCCTAAGATTCGTGGCCTGCACTTAACCCAGAGTATCCAAACTCTCCAGAGTCCCTCCTTGTTCTATCTTCTTTCCTCAACTGGGAAGATACCGCCATGAATGGGTGTTCACCAGAAGAACTTTCAGTGAACAGAGATATTCCTATGGGCACAGGTATGGAAGTTAGAGATGAGGGCCCTGTACGCGACTCTTCATATTTTCAACACAATTCCAGAAGCATCCATGATTCCACCCTCTCCATACTGTCGCAATTCTGTCCCAAAGCACATTTCCCTTACCAGGTTTGAAGCCTCTCAACAGAGTTAGACAGTTTGGATGACCACAGGTCATGCTCTGCTATTCCATGTTTTGGAAGCTTAAAAGCCGTGGCCTGCACTTAACCCTTTGTATCCAACCAGCTCAGAGTCCCCCCTTGTTCTATCTTCTTTTCTCAACTGGGAAGACATGGCCACAGATGGGTGTCCACCTGAAGAAGTTTCACTGAACACAGACGTTCTTATGTTCACAGGTATGGAAGTCCAAACTAGGATCCTGTACGTGAATCTTCATGTTTTCAACACATTCCATTCCAAAACCTTCCATGTTTCAACCCTCCCAAACAGTGGGGAATCCGTCCTAAAGCACAAATCCCTTACCAGGTTTGAAGGATTTTCACCAGAGGTAGACAGTTGGATGACCAGATGTCGTGATCTGCCATTCCACGTTTTGGAAGCCTAAGGGCCTTGGCCTACACTTAACACAGAGGATACAACCTGCCTAGAGTCTGTCCTTATTCTCTCTTCTTTCCTCAACTTCAAAGACACTGCTGTGAACTGGGGTCTGCCTGAAGAAGTTTCACTTAACTCAGACATTCCTATGGTCACCTGTTTGGACGTCCGCATCTAGGGCGCTATATGCGACTCTTCATGTTTTCAACACATTCAGTTCCAACACCTTCCATGTTTCGACCCACTCAAAACTGTGGTGAATCTGTCTTCAAGCACAATACCCTTTGCATGTTTGAAGCCTTTTGGACAGAGGTAGACAGTATGGATCAACACAGCTCATACTGTGCCTTTCCACAATTTGGAAGCCTAATGGCCATGGCCAGCATTTAACTCAAAGAATCCAACCTGCCCAGAGTCTGTTCTTGTTCTATCTACTTAACTCAACTGGGAAGACACAGCCATGAAGGGGGTCCGCCTGAAGAAGTTTCACTGAACAGAGACCTTCTTATGGTCACAGGTATGGATGTCCGAGAATAGGGCCTGGTAGGCAACTCTTCCTGTTTTCAACACTCTCCATTCCAACAGCTTTGTATCCAACCTGCCTAGAGTCCCTCCTTATTCTATCTTCTTTTCTCAACTGGGAAGACACGGCCACAGATGGGTGTCTGCCTGAAGAAGTTTCACTGAACACAGACGTTCTTATGTTCACAGGTATGGAAGTCCAATCTAGGGTCTGGTAGGCGACTCTTCCTGTTTTCAACACTCTCCATTCCAACAGCTTCCATGTTTCGAGCCTCTCAAAATTGTCATGAGTCCGTCCTAAACCACACATCCCTTACCAGCTTTGAAGCCTTTTCGACAGAGTTAGACAGTTTGGATGACCACATGTCATGCTCTGTCTTTCATGTTTTGGAAGCCTATTGGACGTGGCCTGCAGTTAACGCAGAGTATCCAACCTGTCCATAGACCCTTCTTGTTCTATCTTCTTTCCTCAACTGGGAAGACACTGTCATGAATGGGTGTCCACCTGAAGAAGTTGCACTTAACACAGACTTTCCTTTGGTCACCAGTATGGACGTCTGAGACTTGGGCACTGTATGCGACTCTTCATGTTTTCAACACAGTCAGTTCCAACAGCTTCCATGATTTGACCCTCTCAAAACTTTCATGAAACCATCCTAAAGCACACTTCCCTTACCAGGTTCAAAGCTTTTAGAAAGAGGTAGACAGTGTAGATGAACACAGCTCGTACCTCTGCCATTCCACAATTTGGAAGGCTAATGGTCATGGCCTGCACTTAACTCAGAGTATCCAACCTGTCCAGAGCCGGTCCTTGTTCTATCTCCTTTCCTCAACTGCGAAGACACTTCCATGAATAGGTGTCTGCCTGAAGAAATTTCACTGAACACAGACCTTCCTATGGTCACCGGTATGGACGTCAGAAACTAGGGCGCTGTATGTGACTCTTCATGTTTTCCCCATAGTCATGTCCAAAAGCTTTCAAGTTCCGACACTTTCAAAACTGTCATGAGTCCATCCTAAAGCTAACTTCCCTCACTATGTTTGAAGAGTTTTTGCAAGAGGTAGACGGGATGACCACAGTTGTGCTCTGCCATTCCATGTTTTGGAAGCCGAAGGACCATGGCCAAACCTTAACTCAGAGTATACAACCTGCCTATAGCCTGTCCTTGTTCTATCTTCTTTCCTGAACTGGGAAGACACTCCCGCATATGGGGGTCTGCCGGAAAGTGTTCCACTAAACACAGACTTTCCTATGATCACAACTTTGGGTGTCTGAGACTAAAGCCCTGTACGCGACTCTTCATGTTTTCAACACAGTCAGTTCCAACGGATTCCATGTTTCGACCCTCTCAAAATAGACGCGATTTCGTTCTAAAGAATACTTCACTTACCAGGTTTGAAGCCAATTAGACAGAGGTAGACAGTTTGGATGAGCACAGTTCGTGCTCTGCCATTCCACGATTTGGAAGCCTAAGGGCATGTCCTACACTGAACCCACAGTATCCAAACTGTCCAGAGTCCCCCCTTTTTCTATCTACTTTCCTCAACTGGGAAGACACTGCCACGAATGGGTGTCCGCCTGAAGAAGTTGCACTGAACCCAAAACTTCCTATGGTCAGCGGTATGGACATCTGAGACTAGGGCCCTGTATGTGGCTCTTCACATTTTCAACACATTCAGTTCCCACAGCTTCCAGGTTTTGAGCCTCTCAAACTGTTGTGACGCCGTCCTAAATCACACTTCCCTTACCAGGTTTGAAGCGTTTTCGACTGAGGTAGAGAGTTTGGATGAACACAGTTCATACTCTGCCATTCCACGATTTGGAAGCCTAATGGCCATGGCCTGCACTTAAGTCAGAGTATCCAACTTGCCCAGAGCCCATCTTTGTTCTATCTTCTTCCTCAACTGGTAAGACACTTCCACAAATGGGGGTCCGCCTGAAGAAGTTTCACCGAACACAGACCTTCTTATGGTCAGCGGTATGGATGTCTGAGACTAGGGCCCTGTATGCAACTCTTCACGTTTTCAACACATTCAGTTCCCACAGCTTCCATGTTTTGAGCCTCTCAAACTGTCGCGATGCCGCCCTAAAGCACACTTCCCTTACCAGGTTTGAAGACTTTTTGACTGAGGTTGATAGTTTGGATGAACACAGCTCGTACTCTGCCATTCCACGATTTGGAAGCCTAATGGCCATGGCCTCCACTTAAGTCAGAGTATCCAACTTGCCCCGAGCTCATCCTTGTTCTATCTTCTTCCTCAACTGGGAAGACAATGCCATGAATCGGTGTCAGCCTAAAGATGTTTAACTGAACACAGACCTTCCTATGGTCACTGGTGTGGACGTCTGAGTCTAGGGCCCTGTATGCTACTCTTCATGTTTTCAACCCAATCAGTTCCAACAGCTTCCATGTTTCACCTTCTCAAAACTCTCATGAGACCATCCTAAAACACACATCCCTTACCAGGTTTGAAGACTTATTGAGAGGTAGACAGTTGTGATGACCAGATGTCGTGCTCTGCCATTCCGTGTTTTGGAAGTCTACGGGTGGTGGCCTGCACTTAACCCTGGGTTTCCAACCGGCCCACAGTCCCTTCTTGTTCTATCTTCTTTCCTAAACTGGGAAGACACTGCCATAAATAGATGTCCACCAGAAGAAGTTTCACTGAACACAAACATTCTTATGGTCACAGGTATGGACGTCTGAGACTAGGACCAAGTATGCAGCTCTTCATGTTTTCAACACAGTCCGTTCCAACATCTTTCATTATTCAACCCTCTCAAAACTGTTGCAAGTCCGTCCTAATGCACACTTCCCTCAACACATTTGAAGCGTTTTTGACAGAGGTAGACATTTGGTTGACCACAGGTTGTGCTCTGCCATTCCATGTTTGTTAGCCTAAGAGCCATGGCCTACACGTAACTCAGAGTATACAACCTGACTAGAGTCCATCCTTGTTCTATCTTCTTTCCTTAACTGGGAAGACACTGCCATGAATGCGTGTCCACCTGAAGAAATTTCACTGAACCCAGACCTTCTATGGTCAACGGTATGGACGTTTGAGACTAGGTTCCTGTACGCGACTCTTCATGATTTCAACACAGTCAGCTCCAACAGCTTCCATGTTTCGACCATCTCAAAACTGTCAGGATTTCGTCCTAAAGCACACATCCCTTACCTGGTTTGAAGCCTTTTGGACAGAGGTAGACAGTTTGCATAGATAGTTTGGATAGCAGACAGTTTGGTAGACAGTTTCACTGAACAAACGTATCCATGGTCACCATTATGGGTGTTGGAGACTAGGGCGAAGTATGAGACTCTTCATATTTTCAACACTGTCCATTCCAACAGCTTATATGTTTCAACCCTCTCAAAACTATCGCAATTCCATCCAAAAGCACACATCCCTTACCAGGCTTGAAGCCTTTTCAACAGAGGTAGACAGTTTGGATGACCACAGTTTGTGCTCTGCCATTCCATGTTTTGGAAGCCTAAGGGCTGTGACCTACACTTAACTCAGAGTATAAAACCTGCCTAGAGTCCGTCCTTGTCCCATCTTCTTTCCTAAACTGGGAAGACACTGCCACAAATGAGGGTCTGCCTGAAGAAGTTTCACTGAATACACACCTTTTATGGTCACCAGTATGGACGTCTGGGACTAGGTCCCTGTACGTGACCCTTCATGATTTCCACACATTCAGTTCCAACAGCTTCCATGTTTCGACCCTCTCAAAACTGTCATGATTCTGTCCTAAAGCATACTTCCCTTACCCAGTTAGTAGCCTTTTCAACAGAATTAGACAGTTTGGATGACCACAGTTCGTGCTCTACCATTCAATGTTTTAAATGCCTAATGACCGTGGCCTGCACTTAACCCAGAGTATGCAACCTGTCCAGAGTCCCTCCTTTTTCTATCTTCTTTCCTCAATTGGGTAGCAACTGCCTTGATGGGTGTCTGCCTGAAGAAGTTTCACTGAACACAGACCTTCGTATGGTCACCGGTATGGAAGTCAGAAACTAGGGTGAAGTATGCAACTCTTCATATTTTCAATACCGTCTGTTTCAACAGCTTCCATGTTTCAACATTCTCAAAACGGTCATGAGTCTGTCCTAAAGCACAGATCCCTCACCACATTAGAAATGTTTTTGAAACAGGTAGATAGTTTGGATTATCACAGATTGTGCTCTGACATTCCACAATTTGGAAGCCTAAGGGCTGTTGCCCACACTTATCTCAGAGTATACAAACTGCCTACAGCCCGTCCTAGTTCTATCTTCTTTCCTCAAGTGGAGAACACTACCACGAATGGGTGTCAGCCTGAAGAAGTTTCACTGAATACAGACCTTCCTATGGTCACCAGTATGTACATCTGAGACTCGGGCCCTTTGCACGACTCTTCATGTTTCAACACAGTCACTTCCAACAGCTTCCGTTTTTACCTTCTCAAAACTGTTGGGATTCCGTCCTAAAGCACACTTCCCTTACCAGATTTGAAGCCTTTTCAACAGAGGTAGATAGCTTGGATATCCGCACTTCGCACTCTGTCATTCCACGATTTGGAAGCCTAATGGCCGTGTCCTGCAGTTAACTCAGAGTATCCAACCTGTGCAAAGTCCATCCTTGTTCTATCTATTTCCTCAACTGGGAGGACACTACCACGACTGGGTGTCCACCTCAAGAAGTTTCACTGAACACAGACCTGCCTCTGGTCACAGCTATGGACATCCAACACTAGGGCCCTGTACGCGACTCTTCATGTTTTCAACACAGTCAGTTCCAACAGCTTCCACGTTTCAACCCTCTCAAACTGTCACGAGTCCTTTCTAAAGCACACATCCCTTACAAGGTTTGAAGCCATTTCGGCAGAGGTGGACTCTTGGGATGATCTCAGGTCGTGTTCTGCCATTCCATGTTTTGGAAGCCTAAGGGACGTGGCCTTCACTTAACCCAGATTATCCATTATGTCCAGAGTCTGTCCTTATTCTCTCTTCTTCCTCAACTGGGAAGTCACTGCCACGAATGCATGTTCGCCTGAAGAAGTTTCACTAAACAAAGACATTTCTATGGTCACAGGTATGGAGGTCCAAGATGAGGGCCCTGTGCGCAACCCTTCATGTTTTCAACACAGTCAGTTCTAACAACTTCCATGTTTCCACCCTCTCAAAACTGTCACGAGTCCATCCTAAAGCACACATCCTAAAGTATCCAACATGCCAGAGTCCGTCCTGGTCCTATCTTCTTTCCTCAACTGGGAAGACACTGCCATGAATGGGTGTCTGCCTTCAGAATTTTCACTGATCATAGACCTTCATATGGTAACCGGAATGGACATAGGGGACTAGGGTGAAGTGTTCGACTCTTCATGTTTTCAACACCATCAGTTCCTACAACTTCCATTTTCTACCCTCTCAAAACTTTCATGAGTCCGTCCTAAAGCAAACTTCCCTCACTACATTTGATGAGATTTCGACAGAGGTAGACTGGATGACCACAGGTCGTGCTCTGCATTCCATGTTTTGGAAGCCTAAGGGCCGCTGCCTACACTTAATTCCAAGTATAGAAGCTTCCTAGAGTCCGTCCTTGTTCTATCTTCTTTCCTCAATTGTGGATACCCTGCCATGAATGGGGGTCCACCTGAAGAATTATCACTGAACACCAACATTCCTATGGTCAACGGGATGGACATCTGAGACTAGGGCAATGTACACGACTCTCTATATTTTCAACACAGTCCTTTCCAACAGCTTCCTAGTTTAGACCCACACAAAATTGTCATGAGTCCAACCTAAATTTCACTTCCCTCAGCACATTTGAAATGTTTTCGACAGTTAGACACTTTGGATGGCCTCATATCGTGATCTCTCATTCCATGTTTTGGAAGCCTAAAGGCAGTGGCCTGAACTTAACCCAGATTACCCATTATGTCCAGAGTCTGTCCTTGTTCTCTCTTCTTTGCTCAACTGGGAAGACACTGCCACGAATGGGTGTTCACCCGAAGAAGTTTCACTGAACAAAGACATTCCTATGGTCACAGGTATGGACGTCCTAGACAAGGGCCATGAATGCAAATCTTAATGTTTTCAACACAGTCCGTTCCAACATATTCCATGTTTTGACCATCTCAAAACTGTCACGAGTCCATCCTAAAGCACACATCCCTTACCAGCGCTGAAGACTTTTTTACATAGGTAGACAGTTTGGATGACCACAGGGCGTGCTCGGCCATTACACGTTTTGGAAGCCTAAATGCCGAGGCCTACACTTAACTCAGAGAATACAACCTGCCTGGAGTCCGTCCCTCTTCTTTCTTCTTTCCTCAAGTGTGAAGACACTGCCCCGAATGGGGGGCGCCTGATGAAATTTCACTGAACACAGAACATGGACACTGGTATGGACTTCTGAGACTAGGGCCCTGTACATGACTCTTCATATCTTCAACACATTCAGTTCTTAGAGCTTCCATGTTTCACCCTTCTCAAAACTGTCACAAGTCCATCCTAAAGCACACATCACTTACTAGGTTTGAAGTGTTTTCAACAGAGGTAGACATTTTGGATGACCAGATGTCGTGCTCTGCATTCCATGCTTTGGAAGCCTACAGCCTGATGTTTTCACTTAACCCTGGGTATTCAGCTGGCTCAGAATCCCTCCTCATTCTATCTTCTTTCCTCAAGATGGAAGACACTTCCACGAATGGGTGTCCACCTGAAGAAGTTTCACAGAACACAGACCTTCCTATTGACACACGTATGGACGTCCGTGACTAATGTCCTTTACACGACTCTTCATATTTTCACCAGTGTCCGTTCCAACAAATTCCATGTTTGACACTCTCAAAACTGTTGCGAGTTTGTACTAAAGCACACTTCCTTCACCACATTTGAAGCTTTTTAGACAGACCTAGACTGTATGAATGACCACAGTTTGTGTTCTGCCATTAAAAGTTTTGGAAGCCTAAGGGCCATGGCCTACACTTAACTCAGAGTATACAACCTGCCTAGAGTCCGTCCTTGTTTTATGTTCTTTCCTCAACTGCAAATACACTGCCATGAATGGGGGTTGGCCTGAAGAAATTTCACTGAACACAGAACTCCTTATGGTCACTGGTATGGACGTCAAAGACTAAGGTGCTGTATGCAACTCTTCATGGTTTCAATACAGTCAGATCCAACAGCTCCAAGTTTCAACTCTCTCAAAAATGTCGTGAGTCCATCCTAAATAACACTTCCCTCACTACGATTGAAGAGTTTTTGGCAGTGGTAGACTTTTTGGATGACTACAGGTCGTGCTCTGTTATTCGACGTTTTGGAAGTCTAAGGGCCGTGGCCTGCATTTAACTCAGATAATCCAACCTGCCCAGAGTCCGTGTTGTTCTATCTTCTTTCCTCTAATTGGAAGACACTGCCAAGAATGGGTGTCCGCCTGAAGAAGTTACACTGAGCACAGATCTTCCTATGATCACCGGTATTGACGTCCGAGACTAAGGCCTTGCATGCGACTCTTCGTATTTTCAAAACAGTCAGTTCCAGAGCTGCCATGTTTCGACACTCTCAAAAACTGTCATGAGTCCATCATAAGCCACACTTCCCTTACCAGGTTTGATGCCTTTTCAACAGGGGTAGATAGTTTGGATGAACACAGTTCATGATCTGACATTCCATATTTTGGAAGCCCAATGGCCATGGCCTGCACTTACCTCTGAGTGTCCAACATGCCCAAAGACCATCCTTGTTCTATCTTCTCTCCTCAACTTCGTAGACACTGCCACGAATGGTTGTCCGCCTGAAAAAGTTTCACTGAACACAGACCTTCCTACGGTCACCATTATGGAATCGGAGACCAAGGTGCTGTATGCAGCTCTTCATGTTTTCAACACAGTCAGTTGCAACAGCTTCCATGTTTTGACCTTCTCAAAACTGTCACGAGTCCATCCTAAAGCACACATCCCTTCAGGTTTGGATCCTTTTTGAGAGAGTTAGACAGTTTAGGTGACCACATGTCATTATCTGCCATTCCACATTTTGGAAGCCTGAGTGCCATGGCATGCACTTAAAACAGAGTATCCAAACTGTCCAGATTCCCTCCTTGTTCTATCTTCTTACCTCCACTGGGAAGACACTGCCATGAATGGGTTTCTGCCTGAAGATATTTCACTGAACACAAACCTTCCTATGGTCACAGGTATGGACGTCAGGACTAGAGCCTTGTACATGATTCTTCATGTTTTCAACACAGTCAGTTCCAACAGCATCCAAGTTTTGACCTTTTCAAAATGAGTCTGCCCTAAAGCACACACCCCTTACCAGGGTTGAAGAATTTTCAACAGAGGTAGACAGTTGGGATGACCACATGCATGCTCTGTCAACCCATGTTTTGGAAGCCTAAGGGACGTGGCCTGCACTTAACCCTGAGTATCCAACCTGCCAGAGTCCATACTGGTCCTATCTTCCTTCCTCAACTGGGAAGACACTGCCATGAATGGGAGTCTGCCTTCAGAAGTTTCACTGAACACAGACCGTCGTATGGTCACCGGTATGGCCATTGGAGACTCGGGTGAAGAGTTCCACTCTTCATGTTTTCAACACTGTCAGTTCCTACACCTTCCATTTTCTACCCTCTCAAAACTCATGAGTCCGTCCTAAAGCAATCTTCACTCACTAGGTTTGAAGAGATTTCGACTGATGTTGACTGGATGACCAGAGGTTGTACTCTGCATTCCATGGTTTGGAAGCCCAAGGGCCATTGCCTACACTTAACTCAGAGTATACAACCTGCCTAGAGTCCTTCCTTCTATCTCTTGCCTAAACTCTGAATACACTGCCGCGAATGGGGGTCTGCCGAAGAAGTTTCACTGAACATAGACCTTCCTATGGTCACTGGTATGGACGTCTAAGACTAGGACATTGTACACGACTCTTCATGTTTTCAACACAGTCCGTTCCAACAGCTTCCTAGTTTTGTCCCTCTCAAAATTGTCATGAGTTCAAACTAAATCACACTTCCCTCAGCACATTCGAAGATTTTTCTACAGAGTTAGACACTTCAGATGACCAAATGTCGTGATCTCCCATTCCATGTTTTGGAAGCCTATGGGCAGTGGCCTGCACTTAAGCCAGAGTATCCAACCTGCACAGAGTCCGTCCTTGTTCTCTCTTCTTTCCTCAACAGGGAAGACACTTCCGCCTGAAGAAGTTTCACTGAACAAAGACCTTTCTATGGTCACAGGTATGGACGTCCATGACTAGGGCCCTGTATGTGACTCTTCGTGTTTTCAATACAGGCAGTTCCAACAACTTCTGTGTTTCATCCCTGTCAAAACTGTTGAGAGTCTGTCCTAAAGCACAGTTCCCTCACGACGTTTGAAGTGATTTAACAGAGGTAGACAGTGTGGATGACCACAGGTGGAGCTCTGCCAATATATGATTTAGACAGCTAGGGCCATAGTCGCACTTAACTCCCAGTACCCAAACTACCCAGTGTCTTTCCTTGTCCTATCTTCTTTCCACAACTGGGGAGACACTGCCATGAATGTGTGCCTGCCTGAAGGAGTTTCCGTGAACACAAACCTTCCTAATGGAAGGTTTCCATAATGGAAGTCCCAGGCTAGGGCTCCTTATGTGAATCTTTATATTTTCAACGGCTTCCAACTTTGCACAGCCTCAAGCCTGTCGTGAGTCTGTCCTAAAGCACACTTCGCTCATGACGTTTGAAGCACTTTCAACTGAGGTAGACAGTGTGGATGACCATAGGTCATGCTCTGGCAATACACATTTTGGAGGCATAAGAGCCGTAGCCTGCACCTCAGACATTTGCCAACCTGTCCAGGTCCGTCTTTGTTCTATCTATTTTCCTCAGCTGAGAGGATAACCTGGCTATGGGTAAGGAGGCTGACACCAGCCACCCAAGAAGGAAGCAGAACTCTGTGTCCGTGTGTGTATGTGTGACTTTTTGTGTGGTCGGTGTTTTCTCAGTGTGGTTTCAATCTGACAGGTGTTCTGACTCGTGAAGTGATTGTGTGTTTTCCATAGGTGTGTTGAAAACGTGAGTGTATCTCTGTGCTAGAGGTGTGTTGAGTGCATGCAGGTCACGAGTCTGGTGGATATGGTGTGTGTCTTGTGTGTTTTACAAGGCATTGGTGTGTGATGGAGATATGTTTCCTATGGCTCTTGGATGTTTCTCCAGTGCATATGGGTAGGGGGTAGGTGGAGTGTACGCATGATACCCAGGCACTGTGTTAATGGGGTATGTGTTGTGTGTGGGTAGTTTGTGTTCTTTTCTTCTAGTGTGTGTACAGTGTAGATTAGGGTGGATGAGGTGGGCTGAGTTGAGGTATCTATGCTGTGTGCATGGTGTGGGGGGGTTCCCCATTAATGTGGTCTCTATTTGGTATGCTTGTGGGAGATGCCTGGTGTGCATGGTGAGTCATGACATGTGTATGGTGTTTGTGTTGTGTGTGCATGTCGTGCATGAGGGTGGGCTAAGTGTTGTAAGATTCTGGTACAGAAGTGGTGTGTTGTGATGAGACCCCTGCACATGGAGTGTACGCACATAATTTATGCTGTCTGTGAAGTGTGCATTGATCCATGTATCAGAGGGCTGTGTGTGCTGGTTTTGGCATGGGTTCACTGTGTTTGACATATGTCTGGGGTGTGTGTGTGATGAATAGGAGGAATTCCTGTGGTACATGTGTAGTGATGTGAGGAGTGTGTGAGAGGTAGAGTTGTGGTATAGGCAGTGGATGTGCAGATTGTGGGTGCTGAAAGTGCCGTGTTTCCTGGTTTATCTGTGGAATGTGTGTGAGTCAAGTAGGTGACTTGATTGCCCATAGTGGAGTGGAGTGTCTTGGTGGTGCAGTGCTGCTTTGTGTTTTGAATGGGTGGTATGTGCAGGAGATATGTGTTCTGGGTGGAAGAGGTGTAGTGAGTGTGGAGGATAGGGTCGTGCGTGTGGTCTCAATAATATGGGTTGGTGAGTGTTTGTGTTCTATAGGTTGTCTTTGTCATGTTTATATGGTTTGTGATGGACATGCCCAAGACGGGACAACGATGAGTGCTATGAATCAGTTGGGTGTGTGTTAAACATGTGGTTTCAGTGTGGGGTGTGTGTGGGTGTTTTTGCTGGGCATAATTTGTAAGGCATGAGGTGTGTGTTGGTGCTGTAGGGATGGTGTGTGGTGGAGGTGTCATGGGTCAGTGAGTGAGGTGTTGCCTATGCATGCTGTACTTCCAGTGTGTGTGTGTGAGTGTGTGCTCTGAGTGTTGTGTGTGGTGTTCATGGGGTTTCACAGTCTATTTGTGATTGTGGTATATTGGTGGTATGTCTCAGGGGGCCTTACCCGTGTTGGTGTTGTAGGTGTCGTGTGACTCTGCAGGGAATTGTGTGTTCCATTTCTCGAATTTCTTCGTGGTATGCATGTTTGGCGCCATGGGACATATTGGGTGTCCTGTGTTTGTCCTGTCTATGTCGTGGTTTGTTATACGGGGATGTCTGCCTGTGTGTGTGTGTCGTATTTCGTTTTTGCGGAGTGACGTCTGTAGGTTTTGGGTGGGTGTTTGGCCATGTGTCCATGTGACATCCGTGCTGTGTGTGTGAGGTTTACATGTGATGTGTTTGTGAGGTCCAGGCGAGAGGATGTGTCGTCTATGAGGTAAGAGTGTGATGTCTGTCGTGCGTGTGAGTTTTGGTAGGACATGAGCTGTACGTGCCTTCGATGAGTTTGCGTGTAATATCGATGATCCATTGGTGATATATCTGTGTAAAATGTATGGGGCGTTTTGGGGGTGACTCTGTTGCATTGGAGGTCTATGAAATGGGTGTGAATGGTGTATGTCCGCAGTGCATGGTTTTGGATGGGTGAGTGGCATGTGTCGTGTGTTTTGCATGCCTTGTGTGTGTGTATGTGCATGTGTGTGTGCTTGTTTGTGTGTTTGTGAGTGTCGTGAACCTTGAGGATTGTGTTCTATGTTTCCCTGCGAGGCATGTGCTCCGTGTGTCCTGCAAGAGTCTTGGGTGTGGCACTTGTGCGGTGTAGGTTGCATCGGAGCCCTGCGTGTGGTGACGGGGTGGTTATAGGCATTCGTGTGTGTGTGGTGTAGGTTTGTTGTGTGAGGTGTATGTGTCTTTGGTGAGTTTTCTGTGGGACGAGTGAGGGCCGTGTCTATGTCTGTGTTCTCTCCGGAAGGGGTGTGTGTGTGGTGTATGCCTGTATGTGTGTGACTTCTTTGTAGCCTGTGGGAGTAGGTTGTATGTGTGCTGTGTGTGTGATCTCTTGGTGAGGTGTCAGCAGGCGACAGGTTGTACATGGTGTGTAGCTGCAGTTGGTGCTCTGGCGTGTGATGGAATGTGTCAGTGTACAGGGTCTTCGTGGGCCCCGCGGGGTCTGCCTGGTCATATGTTCTACACTGTGCTGTCAGTGAGACAGTGCATGTGTTTGGTGATTGTATGGCTAATCATTGGTGCACTAAGCACTGGACCTTGCCCAGAGCCTGCACTGGGGTGGAGGACCATCGTTTTGTGGGGTGATATCAGACACCAACAGTGGTGGCTGAACTCAGAAAAAAGCGAGGATTCATCAAAATGTGGGACGATTCTGTAAGAGTGAGAGCTCCATGACCCCGGAACGTGAGCCAAGACACAGTTCGAAAAACGGAAGGTTTTGGGAGTGCCTTTTATGGGGATCTGCACAGAAAGTGAAACACACTGAAAATTCAACGAGGGAAGGAGACATCTAAGTTTGTTTCCCTTAGCCGAGGAATGAGGCCACCTCTCATCCAAACCACTCATTGAGCCTATACACCAATGTTTCCTGCCAAGCCTCTTCAGACATGTGATGTTTTCGGATGTGCCAGGTTTTCTGAAAACCCAACTGGGAGGGGCCCTGTGCTGCCACATAACCACAGTCCTGAGAAGTCTGTGGGAGTCTCCCCTTTCAAGGGAGCAAATGGCTCTTTGACGCAGACACAGAATGATTGGTAGGGCTCCTCTAGTTTCAGAAAAAGAGAAAAAGAGAACAGCACCTGGTGTTCTCTGTGCCTTAAGTATCTGATTCTTGGTTGCAGCTGAGGTGATGGTTTCACGGGTGGTGGGATGGAATGTCCTTGTCCTGCTGCATTCTCTGTGGGGAGTCTCCATGAAGATTCTCTCACTCAGCCCCTCCCCCAAGTCGTGCACATCCCCCAACCCTGCCTTTACAAATGAAACAACGATATTCAGAATGGAAGCACTAGTACAGTCTCCCAACGAGTTGACTTTCACAGGACTAAGAAAAAACTCTGGATTCACGCGATGGGAAATCTCCCCTGGCTACACCAGAGACTTGGTCAGCCAGAGGCTTCCATTCCTCTTTTAGAAAGAAGAGGAACCGTGTCTGGCCTGAGATATTTCTCCGCCCTTCAAGCCAGTGACTAGAGATAGCAGTCGTTCAGGGCAAGCGGTGGTGGATTACTCTCTTGGAAGCTCCTGGGTTTGCAACTGGGCCTTCGGTCAATATTCCCTGAATATGCTCTGAAAAAGACCTCCCCAGGACTGGCAGAATACTCTGCCTGCTCTCACCATCCTGTCTTCAGAATGGAGGCATCAGAGGCAGTCAAAGAATAGAGTTAGCTGACCACCCATTCCAGTCCTTACTCCATGCAGCCAAGCAGCATGCAGTCACAAGCAGGAGCCCAAGATTCCTTGACAATATGTGACCCTGACTGCTCTCACTGAGCACAGGACCACAAGGGAAACTTGCCACCGACCAATGAGTTCTGGCTGTGTGAATGACAGCTCCATATCCCAGGAATGTCAGCCAAGGGAAGGATCTAAATTCAGCAAGCTTGGGAGAAGAGCTACAGGAGGGCCAATGTGGTCCATTCCAATGGGAATGAAATCAACCTGACAATTGTATTAACTCTGTTTCCCTTGGCTACGGAAATGTGACAAGGTGTCTCTGAGAACCTCCAGCCAAGCCTCTGCTGCCAAATGACAATCCCCAATCCCTCCCCATGTCCATGTATTTCTCAGCCCAGATTGTAGCGGATCCTGGGGCCCATCCTAATGTACAGGTCCATGGTCTTGGCCAGACTCCCAGTGAAACACAGGATTCGAATGGCCTCAGGCCTGAAGCTAGGATGGCATGAGAAGCAGTGCCTGAAAGTGGATACTGAAGGCCAGATGTCTTCAGTACAGAGGAGCATGTGGTGATGTCGAAGAGGAAGGGACTAGCAAGCACACTTTCCTAGCGAGCTCCCCATATCAGTAATAAGAAACAACTGTGGGCTCGGGCAAAGGGCACCTCCAGAGGCTCCACCTCGGAGCCCTGTCAGCAAGCGACTGGGTGGTTTCTGCCAAAGGCCGATCAAAGCTTCTGACCCTGGCTCCATTTCCTGTCCTTCACATACTGACTACCATTAGGAGTGGCTCAGGGAGTGCTGGGGTGCTATGGGGGATGAATGTCAAGTTTTGGGGACTGGGACTCAGTGCACTCTACAAGGCAAGGGCCCTTTCAGAACACGCCCTTTCATGCAGCATTCTGGGCAGAGGTTAACAATCTTTTCTTGCTCAGGAAGGCATGTCATTCAGCCTGGGAATGCACAAGCAGGCTGACACCAGCCACCCAAGAGGGAAGCAGGGTTCTGTGTGTGTGCGTGCATGTGTGTTTGTGTGTGTATGTGATGTTTGAGTGGTCAGTGCTGTTTCAGTGTGGTTCGAATCTGACAGGTGTTCTGAATCTTGAGGTGGTTGTGTATTATCCATAGGTGTGTTGAAAAAGTGAGTGTATCTCTGTGCTAGAGGTGTGTTGAGTGCATGGAGGTCACGAGTCCAATGGATATGGTGTGTGTCTTGTGTGTTAGACATGGAGTTGGTGTGTGATGCAGATGTGTTTCCTATGGTGGCTATTTGATGTTTTTCCAGTACATGTGGGTGGGGGGTAGGTGGTGTATCCGCATGGTATCCATGAACTGTGTTAGTGGGATATGTGTTGTGTGTGGGTTGTTTGTGTGCTTTTCTTCTGGTGTGTGCGGTGTAGATTAGGGTAGACTAGGTGGGCTGAGTTTGGGGAATCTATGGTGTGTGCATGATGTGTGGGGGTTGCCCAATTATGAGGATTCATTGTGTTATGCTTGTGGGAGATGCCTGTTGGGCATAGTGAGTCACGGTGTGTGTATGGTGTTTGTGTTGTGTGTGCATGGTGTGCTTGTGAGTGGGCTAAGTGTTGTGAGCTTCTGGTAGAGAAGTGGTGTGTATTGTGATGGGACCCCTGCATATGGAGTGTATGCACGTAATTTATGCTGTCTGTGCAGTGTGCATTGATCCATGTATCAGAGGGCTGTGTGTGTTGGTTTTGGCATGGGTTCACTGTGTGTGTTTAGCATATATCTTGGGTGTGTGTGATGCATAGGAGGAATTCCTGTGGTACATGTGTAGTGATGTGAGGTGTGGGTGAGGGGTAGTTTAGGTATGTAGGCAGTGGATGCGTGGATTGTGGGTGCTGAAAGTGCCATGTTTCGTGTGTTGCGTGTGGAGTGTGTGTGAGGCCAGGAGGTGACTTGATTGCCCATAGTGGAGTGGTGTCTTGGTGGTGTGGTGGTGTATTTGTGCTCTGTGGGTGGTTTGTGCAGGAGATATGTGTTCTGGTGCAAGAGGTGCAGTGAATGTGGAGCATAGGGTCGTGTGTGTGGTCTCAGGGATGTGTGTAGGTGTCTGTGTGTGTGTGTTCTCTAGGTTGTCTGTGTCATGTGTATATGGTTTGTGATGGACATGCTCAAGACAGGACAACAATGAATGGTGTGAATCGGTTGGGTGTGTGTTAAACATGTGGTTTCACAGTTGGGTGTGTGGGGGTTTTTTTGCTGGGTATAATTTGGATGGCATGAGGTGTGTGTGGGTGCTGTAGGGATGGCATGTGGTGGAGGTGTCATGTGCCAGTGAGTGAGGTGTTGCCCATATCTGCTTTCCTTCATGTGTGTGTGTGTGTGTGTGTGTGTTTGTATGTGTGTGTGTGTGTGTGTGTACTCTGAGTGCTGTGTGTGGTGTTCATGGGTTTTCACAGTCTATGTGTATGATGTGGTATATGGGTGGTAACTCTCTGAGTGTCTTACCCCTGTTGGTGTTGTAGGTGTCGTGTGACTCTTCAGGGAATTGTGTGTTCCATTTCTCGAATTTCTTCGTGGTATGCATGTTTGGCACCATGGACGTATTGGGTGTCCTGTGTGTGTTCTGCCTATGTAGTGGTGTGGTTCATGGGTGATGTCTGCCTGTGTGTGTGTGTCGTATTTCGTTTTTGTGGAGTGCACACCTGTAGGATTTTGGAGGGTGTTTGGCCATGTGTCCATGTGATATCCGTGCTGTGTGTGTGAGTTGTGCGTGTGATGTGTTTGTGAGGTCCAGGCGAGGGGACCTCTCCCCCCAAACTACTAGAACTCATACACCAATTCAGCAACGTGGCAGGATACAAAGTCAATGTACAGAAATCAGTGGCTTTCTTATATGTTAACAATTAAAATACAGAAAGGGAAATTAGAGAATCAATTCCATTTACTATAGCACCAAGAACCATAAGATACCTGGAAATAAACCTAACCAAAGAGGTAAAGGATCTGTACTCAAGGAACTACAGAACACTCATGAAAGAAATTGAAGTCACAAAAAGATGGAAGACCATTCCATGCTCTTGGATCGGAAGAATAAACATTGTTAAAATGTCTATACTGCCTAGAGCAATCTATACTGTTAATGCCATTCTGATCAAAATTCCACCGGTATTTTTCAAAGACCTGCGGCAAATAATCCAAAAATTTGTATGGAAACATAGAGACCCTGAATCATTAAGGAAATGTTGAAAAACAAAAATAAAACTGGGGGCATCACATTACCTGATTTCAATCTTTACTACAAAGCTGTGATCAGCAAGATAGTATGGTACTGGCATAAAAACAGACACATAGACCAGTGGAACAGAGTAGAGAGCCATGATATGGACCCTCAACTCTATGGTCTGTTAATCTTAGACAAAACAGGAAAAAATATACAGTGGAAAAAAGACATTCTCTTCAATAAATGGTGCTGGGAAAACTGGAGAGCTATATGCAGAAGAATGAAACTCAACCATTCTCTTACACTGTACACAAAGATAAACTCAAAATGGATAAAAGCGTCAACATGAGACAGGAATCCATCAGAATTCTAGAGGAGAACATAGGCAGTAATCTCTTCAATATCAGCCACAGCAACTTCTTTCAAGATATGTCTCCAAAGGCAAAGGAAACAAAAGTGAAAATAAACTTTTGGGACTTCATCAAAATCAAAAGCTTCTGCACAGCAAAGGAAACAGTCAAGAAAACAAAGAGGCAACCCACGGAATGGGAGAAGATATTTGCAAATGTCAGTACAGACAAAAGGTTGATATCCGGGATCTATAAAGAACTCCTCAAACTCAACACACACAAAACAGATAATCATATCAAAATATGGGCAGAAGATATGAACAGACACATCTCAAGAAGACATGCAAATGGCAATCAGACACATGAAAAAATGTTCATCTTCACTAGCCATCAGGGAGATTCAAATTAAAACCACATTGAGATATCACCTTACACCATTTAGAATGGCCAAAATTAGCAAGACAGGAAACAACATTTGTTGGAGGGGATGTGGAGAAAGGGGAACCCTCTTACACTGTTGGTGGGAATGCAAGTTGTGCAGCCACTTTGGAGAACAGTGTGGAGATTCTTCAAGAAATTAAAAATAGAGCTTCCCTATGACCCTGCCATTGCACTAATGGGTATTTACCCGAAGATACAGATGTAGTGAAAAGAAGGGCCATCTGTACCCCAATGTTTATAGCAGCAATGGCCATGGTCGCCAAACTGTGGAAAGAACCAAGATGCCCTTCAACAGACGAATGAATAAGGAAGATGTGGTCCATATACACTATGGAGAATTATGCCTCCATCAGAAAGGATGAATACCGAACTTTTGTAGCAACATGGACAGGACTGGAAGAAGTTGCGCTGAGTGAAATAAGTCAAGCAGAGAAAGTCAATTATCATATGGTTTCACTTATTTGTGGATCATAACAAATAACATGGAGGAAAAGGGAAGTTAGAGAGGAGAAGGGAGTTGGGGGTAATTAGAAGGGGAGGTGAAGCATGAGAGACTATGGACTCTGAAACACAATCTGAGGGGTTTGAAGCGGCGGGGGGGTGGGAGGTTGGGGAAATCAGGTGGTGGGTATTAGAGAGAGCACGGATTGCATGGAGCACTGGTTGTGGTGCAAAAACAATGAATATTGTTATGCTGAAAATAAATAAAGAAAAAAGGAGATAGAAAAAGGACGGACTCTAGGTAGGTTGTATAATCTAACTTATGTGTAAGCCACGGCCCCAAGGTGTCCAAAACATGGAACTGCAGAGCAAGACTTGTGGTCACCCAGTCTACCTCTGTCAAAAGCTCTTCAAACGTAATGAGGGAAGTGTGCTTTAGGACGGATTCACAAGAGTTTTGAGAGTGTAGAAAATGGAAGCTTTTCTCCATGATGTAACATGATGAGTCGTATACTTCGCCCTAGTCTCCGACATCCTTTCAATCCTTTCAGTGACCATCGAAGGTCTGCGTCCAGTGAAATTTCTGAAGGCAAACACCCATTCATGGCAGTGTCTTCCCATTAGAGGAAAGAAGATAGAAGAAGAACAGACTCTGGGCAGTTTGGATAATCATGGTTAAGTGCAGGCCACGGCCCTTACCCTTCCAAAACTTTGAATGGCGGAGCACGACATGTGGTCATCCACACTGTCTACCTCTATCAAAAAGTCTTCAAAACTGGTAAGGAATGTGTGCTTTAGTACAGACTCGTGACAGTTTTGAGAAGGAGAAAAGATGCAAGCTCTTGGAAATGGCGGTGTTGAAAACATGAAGATTCCTATACATGGCCTAGTCTCAGATGTCCATACCGTTGACCGTAGGAAGTTCTGTATTCAGTGACACTTCTTCAGGGTGAACCCATTCCTGGCAGTGTCTTCCCAGATGAGGGAAGAATAGAACAAATACTGACTCTGGGCAGGTTGTATACCTAGATTGAAGTGCAGGCCACGGCCCTTAGGCTTCCAAAACATGGAATGGACGAGCTCTAAATCTGCTCATCCATACTGTCTACCTCTGTCAAAAAGACTTCAGACTTGGTAAGGGATGTGTGCTTTAGGACGGCCTTCTGACAGTTTTGAGAAGGTGGAAACATGGAAGCAGTTGGAACAGATTGTGTTGAAAACATAAAGAGTCACATATAGGGCCCTAGTCTCAGATGTCCATACCAGTGAACCTAGGAAGGTCTTTGTTCCGTGAAACTTCTTGAGGCTTACACCCACTCGTAGCAGCATATTCCCAGTTGAAAGAAGAATATAGAAAAAGGACAGGCTCTGGGCTGGTTGGATACTCAGGGTTAAGTGCAGGCCACGGCCCCTAGGCATCCAAAAACATGGAATGGCAGATCACGACCTGTGGGCATCCAAACTATCTCTGTCAAGAAGGCTTCAAACCTGTTAAGGGATGTGTGCTTTTGGTCGGACTCTCGACAGTTTTGAGATGTTCGAAACATGGAAGCTGTTGGAACGGACTGTGTTGAAAATATGAATAGTCGCATACTGGGCCCTAGTTGCAGATGTCCATACATTTGACCACAGGAAGTTCTGTTCCGTGAAACTTCTTCAGGCGGACACCCATTCGTGGGAGTGTCTTCCCGGTTGAGGATAGAAGATAGAAAAAGTACAGACTCTAGGCAAGTTGTATAAACTAATTTAAGTGTAGGCCATGGCCCTTAGTTTTCCAGAACATGGAATTGCAGAGCAAGACTTGTGGTCATACAGTCTACCTCTGTCAGAAACTCCTCAAACGTAATGAGGGAAGTGTGCTTTAGGATGGACTCGCAACACTTTTGAGAGTGTCGATAATGGAAGCTGTTGTCCCTGATGGTATTGGTAACATGATGACTCCTATACTTCGCCCTAGTATCCGACGTCCATTCAGGGATCATTAGAAGGTCTGCATCCAATGAAATTTCTGAAGGCAAACACCCATTTGTGGCAGTGTCTTCCCAGTAGAGGAAAGTAGATAGAACAAGGACGGACTCTGGGCAGCTTGGATAATCATGGTTAAGTGCAGGCCAGGGGCCTCACCCTGCCAAAACTTTGAAGGGCAGAGCATGACATGTGGTCATCCAAACTGTCTACCACCATCAAAAACGCTTCAAAACTGGTAAGACATGTGTGTTTTAGGAAGTACTCACGACCGTTTTGAGAAGGACGAAAAATGGAAGCTGTTGGAAATGATGGTGTTGAAAACATGAAGATTCGTATACAATGCCCAGTTTCGCATGTCCATACCGGTGACCGTAGGAAGATGTGTTCATGGAAACTTCCTCAGGCTGTCACCCATTCCTGGCAGTGTCTTCTGAGTTGAGAAAAGAAGTTGGAACAAGGACGGACTCTGGGTAGGTTGGATACCAGATTGAAGTGCAGACCTCTGACTTAAGGCTTCAAAAACATGGAATGGCAGAGCTTGACATCTGGTCATCCAAACTCTCTACATCTATCAAAGAGGCTTCAAATGTGGTAAGGGATGTGTGCTTTAGGATGGACTTGTGACATTTTTGAGAAGGTGGAAACATGGAAGCAGTTGAAACTGATTGTGTTGAAAACATGGAGTCGCGTATTGGGCTGTAGTCTCAGACATGCATACCGGTGACCCTAGGAAGGTCTTTGTTCAGTGAAACTTCTTCAGGCTTTCACCCACTCATGACAGTGTCTTCCCAGTTGAGGGAAGACTATAGAAAGAGGACAGGCTCCAGGCTGGTTGGATACTCAGGGTTAAGTGCAGGCCACGACCCCTAGGCGTCCAAAACATGGAAAGGCAGATCACCACCTGTGGTCATCCTAACTGTCTACCTCTGTCAAGAAGGCTTCAAACCTGTTTAGGGACGTGTGCTTTAGGTTGGTCTCTTGGAAGTTTTGAGAGGGTCGAATCATGGAAGCTGTTGGAATGGACTGTGTTGAAAATATGAAGAGTCGCCTACTGGGCCCCAGTCTCGGATGTCCATACGTTTGAACATAGGAAAGCATGTGTTCAGTGAAACTTCTTCAGGTGGACACCCATTCGTGGCAGTGTCTTCCCAGTTGAGGATACAAGATAGAAAAAGGACGGACTCAAGGCAGGTTGTATAATCTAACTTAAGTGTAGGCCATGGCCCTTGGGTTTCCAAAACTGGAAATAGCTGAGCAAGACTTGCGGTCACCCAGTCTACCTCGTCAAAAACTGTTCAAACGTAATGAGGGAAGTGTGCTTTAGGACAGACTTGCGATAGTATTGAGAAGGTCGAAACATGGAAGCTGTTCATAAAGAGCGTGTAGAAAACATGAAGATTCATAAACAAGGCCTAGGCTCGGTCATCAATACCAGAGACTGTAGGCAGGTCTGTGTTCAGTGACACTTCTTCAGGCCGACACAGATTCCTGGCAGTTTCTTCCCAGTTGAGGAAAGAAGTTGGAACAAGGATGGACTCTGGGCAGGTTGGATACCCAGATTGAAGTGTAGACCACGGCCCTTTGGCTTCCAAATCATGGAATGGAAGAGCTCGACATCTGGTCATCCAAACTGTCTACCTCTGTCAAAAAGGCTTCAAACCTGGGAAGGGTTGTGTGCTTTAGGACGGACTTGTGACAGTTTTGAGAAGGTTGAAACATGGAAGCAGTTGGTACTGATTTTGTTGGAAACATGAAGAGTCCCTTAGAGGGCCCTAGGCTCAGACGTCCATACCAATACCCTAGGAAGGTCTTTGTTCTGTGGAACTTCTTCAGGCTTACATGCACACGTGGCAGTGTCCTCCCAATTGAGGGTTGAATATAGAACAAGGACAAGCTCTGGGCTGGTTCGATACTCAGGGTTAAGTGCAGGCCACGTCCCCTAGGCGTCCAAAACATGGAATGGCAGATCACGACCTGTGGTCATCCAAATCATCTTGCTCTGTCGAGAGGGCTTCAAACCTGTTAAGGGATGTGTGCTTTAGGTCGGGCTCTCGACACTTTTGAGAGGGTCGAAACATGGAAGCTGTTGGAACGGACTGTCTGTCAAACTAGAAGAGTCGCATACATGCCCCAGTCTCGGATGTCCATACCTTTGCCATAGGAAGGTCTGTGTTAAGTGAAACTTCTTCAGGGGGACACTCTTTCATGGCAGTGTCTTCCCAGTTGAGGATAGAATATAGAAAAAGGGCCGACTCTAGGCCAGTTGTATAATCTAACTGAAGTGTAGGCCATGGACCTTAGGTTTTCAAAACATGGAATGGCAGAGCAAAACTTGTTGTAACCACATTTACCTCTGTCAAAAACCCTTCAAACGTAATGAGGGAAGTGTGTTTTAGGACGGATTCACAACAGTTTTGAGAGTGTCGGAAATGGAAGCTTTTGTCCCTGATGGTGTAGGTAACATGATGGGTCGTGCATAGGGCCCTAGTCTCTGACTTTAAACCAGTGACACTAGGATGCTCTTTGTTCAAAGAAACTTCTTCAGGCTTACACCCACTCGTGGCAGAGTCTTCCCAGTTGAGGGAAGAATATAGATCAAGGACGGGCTCCATGCTGGTTGGATCCTCAAGGGTCAAGTGCAGGACATGGCCTCTAGGCGTCCAAAACTTGAGATGGCAGATCAAGACCTGTGGTCATCAAAACTGTCCACCTCTGTCGAGAAGGATTCTCACCTAATAAGGGATGTGTGCTTTAGGTCAGATTCTCGACAATTTTGGGAGTGTCGAAACTGAAGCTCTTGGAACCAATTGTGGTGAAATCATGAAGAGTCGCATACAGGGCCTTAGTCTCTGATGTCCATACCTTTGACCATAGGAAGGTCTGTGTTCAGTGAAACTTCTTCAGGTGGACACCCATTCGTGGCAGTGTCTTCCCAGTTGTTGATAGAAGATAGAAAAAGGACGGACTCTAGGCAGGTTGTATAATCTAACCTATGTGTAGGCCTTGGCCCTTAGATTTCCAAAATATGGAATGGCAGAGCAAGATGTGGGTCACCCAGACCAACTCTGTCAAAAACTGTCAAACGTAATGAGGGAAGTGTGCTTTAGGACGGACTCACAATTTTGTCAAAAACAAAAGCTGTTGTCCCTGATGTTGTTGGTAACATGATGAGTCGTATACTTCGCCGTAGTCTCCGACATCCATTCAGGGATCATTCTAAGGTCTGTGTCCAGTGAAACTTCTGAAAGCGAACACCCGTTTGTGGCAGTATCTTCTCAGTAGAGGAAAGAAGATAGAACAAGGACGGACTCTGGGCAGCTTGGAAAATCATGGTTAAGAGCAGGCCACGGCCCTTACCCTTCCAAAACTTTGAATGGCGGATCACGATATTTGGTCATCCAAACTGTCTATCTGTCGAAAAGGCTTCAAACATGGTAAGGCATATCTGCTTTAGGACAGACTCGCGACAGTTTTGAGAAGGTTAAAAATGGAAGCTGTTGGAAATGACAGTGTTGAAAACATGAAGATTCGTATACAAGGCCTAACTTCAGACGTCCATACCGGTGACCATAGGAAGGACTCTGCTCAGTGACACTTCTTCAGGTTGACACCCATTCCTGGCAGTGTCTTCCCAGTTTTGGAAAGAATATGGAACACAGACTGACTCTGGGCAGGTTGGATACCCAGATTGAAGTGCAGGCCACGGAACTTAGGCTTCCAAAACATGGAATGGCAGAGCTTGACATCAGGTTGTACAAACTGTCTGCCTCTGTCGAAAAGGCTTCAAACCTTGTAAGGGATGCATGCTTTTGGACGGACTTGTGACAGTTTTGAGAAGGTGGAAACATGGAAGCAGTTGGAAATGATTGTGTTGAAAACATGATGACTCGCGTATAGGGACCTAGTCTCAGACGTCCAAACCGGTGACACTAGGAAAGTCTTTGTTTAGTGAAATTTCTCCAGGCATTCATCCTCTCATGTCAGTGTCTTCCCACTTGAGGGAAGAATATAAAACAAGGACGGGCTCTGGTCTGGTTGTATACTGAGGGTTATGTGCAGGCCATGACACCTAGGCTTCCAAATCATGGAATGGCTGATCACGAATTTTGGTCATCCACATTGTCTACCTCTGTAGAGAAGGCTTCGAACCTCTTATGGGATGTGTGCTTTAGGTCGGACTCTAGGCAGTTTTGAGAGGGTCAAAACATGGAAGCTTTTGGATCGGACTGTGTTGAAAACATGAAGAGTCGCATACAGGGCCCTAGTCTCTGATGTCCGTACCTTTGACCATATGAAGGTCTGTGTTCAGTGAAACTTCTTCAGGTGGACACCCATTCGTAGCAGTGTCTTCCCAGTTGAGGATAGAAGATAGAATAAGGAAGGACTCTAGGCAGGTTGGATAATCTAATTTAAGTGTTGGCAATGGCCCTTAGGTTTCCAAAACATGGAATTATAGAGCAAGACATGTGGTACCCAGTCTACCTCTGTAAAAACTTTTCAAATGTAATGAAGGAAGTTTGCTTTAGGATGGACTCGCAATAATTTTGAGAATGTAGAAAATGGAGGCTGTTGTCCCTGAGGTGTTGGTAACATGATGAGTCGTTTAGTTCACCCTAGTCTTTGACGTCCATTGAGGCACCATTAGAAAGTCTGTGTCCAGTGAAATTTCCGAAGGCGAACACCCATTCGTGGCAGAGTCTTCCAGGTAGAGGAAAGAAGACCAAACATGGATGGTCTCTGGGCAGGTTGGATAATGATGGTTAATTGTAGGCCATGGCCCTTACAATTCCAAAACTTTGAATGTCAGAGCACGACATGTGGTCTCCAAACTGTCTACCTCTGTCGAAAAGGCTTCAAACCTGGTAAGGCATGTGTGCTTTAGGAGGGACTCAAGACACTTTTGAGAAGGTGGAAACATGGAATTGTTGGAAATGGTGTTGAAATCATAAAGATTCTTATAGAAATCCTAGCCTCGGACGTCAATTCCTGTGACCATAGGAATGTCTGTGTTCAGTGACAATTCTTCAGTACGACACCCATTCCTTGCAGTGTCTTCCCAGTTGAGGAAAGAAGATAGAACAAGGACAGACTCTGGGCAGGTTGGATACCCAGTTTTAAGTGCAGGCCATGGCAAATCGACTTCCATAACATGGAATTGCAGAGCTCGACATCTGGTCATCCAAACTGTTTACCTCTGTCGAAAAGACTTCAAACCTGGTAAAGGATGTGTACTTTAGGACGGACTTGTGACAGTTTTGAGAAGGTGGAAACATGGAAACAGTTGGAAATGATTGTGTTTAAAACATGAAGAGTCGCATATAGGGCCCTAGACTCAGACATTCATACTGGTGACCCTAGGAATGTCTTTGTTCAGTGAAATTTCTTCAGGCTTACACCCATTAGTGGCATGTCTTCCCAGTTGAGGGAAGAATATAGAACACAGACGGGCTCTGGGCTGGTTTGATCCTCATGGTTAAGTGCAGGCCACAGTCCTTAGTCGTCCAAAACATGGAATGGCAGATCATGACCTGCGGTCATTGAAACTGTGTACCTCTGTTGAGAAGACTTCTAACCTGTAAAGGAATGGGTGCTTTAGGTCGGACTCTCGACAGTTTTGAGAGGGTCGAATCATGGAAGCTCTTGGAACAGACCGTGCTGAAAACATGAAGAGTCACGTACAGGACGCCAGTCTCAGATGTCCATACCTTTGACCATAGGAAGGTCTGTGTTCAGTGAAACTTCTTCAGGCGGACACCCATTTGTGGGAGTATCTTCCCAGTTGAGGATAGAAGATAGAAAAAGGATGGACTCTAGGCAGGTTGTATAATCTCATTTAAGTGTCGACCATGGCCTTTAGGTTTCCAAAACATGGAATGGCAGAGCAAAACTTCAGGTCATCCAGTCTACTTCTGTCAAAAAGTCTTCAAACGTAATGAGGGAAGTGTGCTTTAAGACTGACTCGCAATAGTTTTGAGATTGTCGGAAATGGAAGCTGTTGTCCCTGATGGCATTGGTAACATGATGAGTCAAATACTTTGCCCTAATCTCCAATGTCCATTCAGTGTCCATTCGAAGGTCTACGCCTATTAAAACCCTGAAGGTGAACACCCATTTGTGGCAGTGTCTTTCCGGTAGAGGAAAGAAGATAGAAAAAGGATGGACTCTGGACAGCTTTGATAATCATGGTTAAGTGAAGGCTGCGGCCCATAACCTTCCAAAACTTGAAGGGCGGAGAAAGACATGTGTCATCCAACTGTCTACCTCTGCTGAGAAGGCTTCAAAATTGGTAAGGCATGTGTGCCTTAGGATGGACTCACAACACTTTGGTGAAGGTCGAAACATAGTAGCTGTTGGAAATGAAGGTGTTGAAAACTTGAAGATTCGAATACAAGGCCTACTCTCACACATCCATAGCCGATGACCGTAGGAAGATCTGTGCTCAGAGACACTTCTTCTGGCCGACACCCATTCTAGTAGTTTCTTCCCGAATGAGGAAAGAAGATAGAACAAGGACGGACTCTGGGCAGGCTGGATAATCATGGTTAACTTCAGGCCATGGCCCTTATCCTTCCAAAACATTGAAGTTGGAGCAGGACAAGTGTCATCCAAACTGTCTACCTTGTTGAAAAGGCTTCAGAACTGGTAATGGTTGTGTGATTTAGGACGGACTTGTGACATTTTTGAGAATGTGGAAACATGGAAGCAGTTGGAACTGATTGTGTTGAAAACAAGAAGAGTCCCCTATAGGGCCCTAGTCTCAGACGTCCATGCCAGTGACCCTAGGAATGTCTTTGTTCAGTGAAACTTCTTCAGGATTACACCCATTCATGGCAGTGTCTTCCCAAATTAGGGAAGAATATAGAACAAGGACGGGCTCCAGGCTCGTTGGATCCTCAGTGTTATGTGCAGGCCACTGCACTTAGGCGTCCAAAAACATGGAATTGCAGATCACGACCTGTGGTCATCCAAACTGTCTACCTCTGTCAAGAAGGCTTCAAACCTGTTAAGGGATTTGTGCTTTAGGTCAGATTCTCGACAGTTTTGAGAGGGTCGAAAATGGAAGCTATTAGAACGGACTGTGTAGAAAACATGAAGAGTCTAATAAAGGGCTCTACTCTCGGATGTCCATACCTTTGACCATAGGAAATCTGTGTTCAGTGAAACTTCCTCAGGTTGACAACCATTCGTGGCACTGTCTTCCCAGTGGAGGATAGAAGATAGAAAAAGGACGGACTCTAGGCAGGTTATATAATCTCATTTAAGTGTAGGCTATGGCTCTTAGGTTTCAAAACATGGAAAGGCAGAATGAGACTTGTGGTCACCCAGTCTACCTCTGTCAAAAACTCTTCAAATGTAATGAGGGAAGTGTGCTTTAGGACAGACTCGTAACAGTATTGAGAGTACCGAAAATGGAAGCTGTTTTACATGATGGTGTTGGTAACCTGAGGAGTCGTAGAGTTCATGCTAGTCTCCCACGTCCATTCAGTGACTGTTTGAAGGTCTGCATCCAGTGAAACTTCTGAAGGCAAACACCCATTCATGGCAGTGTCTTCTCAGTAGAGGAAAAAATATAGAACAAGGACGGATTCTGGGCAGCTTGGATAATCATGGTTAAATGCAGGCCATGACCCTTACCCTTCCAAAACTTTGAATGTCAGAGCACGACATGTGTCGTCCAAACTGTCTACCTCTGTCGAAAAGGCTTCAAAACTGGTAAGGCATTTGTGCTTTAGGAAAGACTGGCAACAGTTTGGTGAAGGTCGAAACATGGAAACTTTTGGAAATGATGGTGTTGAAATCATGATGATTCATATATAAGGCCTAGTTTCGGACCTCCATACTGGTGACCGTAGGAAGGTCTGTGTTCAGTTACAATTCTTCTGGCCGTCACCCATTCCTGGCAGTGTCTTCCCAGTTGATGAAAGAAGATAGAACAAGGATGGACTCTGGGCAGATTGGATACCCAGATTGAAGTGCAGCCCACGGCCCTTAGAGTTCCAAAACATGGCATGGCAGAACTCGCCATTCGATCATCCAAACTGTCTATCCCTGTCGAAAAGGCTTCAAACCTGGTAAGGGTTGTGTGCTTTAGGACAGACTTGTGACAGTTTTGAGAAGGTGGAAACATGGAAGCAGTTGGAAATGATTGTATTGAAAACATGAAGAGTCACGTATGGGGCTGTAGTCTCAGATGTCCATACCGGTGAAGCTTGGAAGGTATTTGTTCAGTGAAACTTATTCAGGCTTACACCCATTAGTGGCAGTGTCTTCCCAGTTAGGGAAGAATATAGAACAAGGACGGGCTCTGGGCTATTTCTATATTCATGGTTAAGTGCAGGTCATGGCCACTAGACGTCATAAAAATGGAATGGCAGATCACGACCTGTGGTCATCCAAAATGTCTACCTCTGTCGAGAAGGATTCAAACCTGTTAAGGGATGTGTGCTTTAGGTAGGACTCTTTATAGTTTTGAGAGGATCGTAACATAAAAAGTGTGGGTACGGACTGTGTTGAAAGCAAGAAGAGTCGCATACAGGGCCTTAGTCACC
The DNA here is from genome assembly GCA_004024605.1 of Pteronura brasiliensis. NCBI lineage: Eukaryota > Metazoa > Chordata > Mammalia > Carnivora > Mustelidae > Pteronura > Pteronura brasiliensis. Next base: position 82,221 of record PJEN01004352.1, read on the forward strand.
GATGTCCATACCGTTGACCATAAGAAGGTCAGTCTTCAGTGAAACTTATTCAGGTGGTCACCCATTCATGGCATTGTCTTCCCAGTTGAGGATAGAAGATAGAAGAAGTATGGATTCAAGGCACGTTATATAATCTAACTTAAGTGTAGGCCCTGGCCCTTAGGTTTCCAAAACGTGAAATGGCAGAGCAAGGCTTGTGGTCACCCTGTCTACCTCTGTCAAAAACTCTTCAAATGTAATGAGGAAAGTATGTTTTAGGAATACTCACAACAGTTTTGGGAGTGTCGAAAATGGAGGCTATTGTCAGGATTGTGTTGGTACATGACGATTTGTATACTTCGCCCTAGTCTCTAACTTCCATTCAGGGACCATTCAAAGGTCTGTGTTTAGTGAAACTACTGAAGGTGAACACCCACTCGTGGCAGTGTCTTCCCAGTAGAGGAAAGAAGATAGAACAAAGACGGACTAATTGAGCCAAGAATATAGAACAAGTTCGGGCTCCGTGCTGGTCGGATCCTCATAGTTAATGGCAGGCCACTGGTCTTAGGCGTCCAAATCATGGAATGGCAGATCACGACCATGATCATCCAAACTGTCGACCTCTGTCGAGAAGGCTTCAAACCTGTTAAGGGACATGTGCTTTAGGTCGGACTCTTGACAGTTTTGAGGTGGTCAGAACATGGAAGCTGTTGGAACGGACTGTGTTGAAAACATGAAGAGTCACATACAGGGCCCTAGTCTTGGATGTCCATACCTTTGACAATAGGAGGGTGTGTGTTAGGTGAAACTTCTTCAGGCGGACACCCATTCATGGCAGTGTCTTCCCAGTTGTGGAGAGAAGATAGAAAAAGGACGGACTCTAGGCAGGTTTTATAATCTAACTTAAGTGAAGGCCATGGCCCTTATGTTTTCAAAACATGGAATGGCAGAGCAGGACGTGTGGTCATCCAGTCTACCTCAGTCAAAACCTCTTCAAATGTAATGAGGGAATTGTGTTTTAAGACGAACCCGCAACAGTTTTGAGAGTGTCGAAAATGGATGCTATTGTCCCTGATGGTGTTGGTAACATGATGAGTCGTATACTTCGCCCTAGTCTCTGATGTCCATTCAATGACCATTCAAGAGTCTGCATTCAGTGAAACTTCTGAAGGCAAACACCATACGTGGCAGTGTCTTCCCAGTAGAGGAAAGAAGATCAAACAAGGACAGCCTCTGGGCAGGTTGTATAATCATGGTTCAGTGCAGGCCATGGCACTTATATTTCCAAAACTTTGAATGGCAAAGGACGACATTTGGTCATCCAAAGGGGCTACTTCTGTCGAAAAGGCTTCCTGACTGGTAAGGCATGTGTGCTTTAGGACAGACTAGCGACAGTTTTGAGAAGGTGGAAACATGGAAGATGTTGGAAATGACAGTGTTGAAAACATGAAGATTCATATACAAGGCCTAGTCTCGGACATCCATACATGTGACCGTAGGAAGTCTGTATTCAGTGACACTTCTTCAGGCCGACACCCATTCCTGGCAATTTCTTCCTATTTGGAAAGAAGTTGGAACGAGGACTGTCTAGCTCTGTTGAGAATGTTTCAAACCTGTTAAGGGATGTGTGCTTTAGGTTGGACTCTCAACAATTTTGGGAGGGTTGAAACATAAAATCTTTTGGTGTGGACTGTGATGAAAACATGAAGATTCGCATACAGGGCCCTAGTCTCGGATGTCCATACCTTTGACCATAGGAAAATCTGTGTTCAGTGAAACTTCTTCAGGCGGACACCCATTCGTGGCAGTGTCTTCCCATTTGAGGATAGAAGATTGAAAAAGGAGGGACTCTAGGCAGGTTGTATATTCTAACTTAAGTGTAGGCCATGGCCCTTAGGCTTCCAAAACATGGAATGCCAGAGAACGACTTGTGGTCACCCAGTCTACCTCTGTCAAAAACTGTCAAACGTAATGAGGGAAGTGTGCTTTAGGACGGACTCGCAAGAGTTTTGAGAGTGTCAAAAATGGAAGCTGTTGTCCCTCATGGTGTTCATAACATGATGAGTTGTATACTTCGCACTAGTCTCCGAGGTTCATTCAGGGACCATTCGAAGGTCTGCATCCTGTGAAACTTCTGAAGGTGAACACCCATTCTTGGTCGTGTCTTCCCAGGAGATGAAAGAAGATAGAACAAGGATGGATGCTGGGCAGGTTGGATAATCATGGATAGGTGCATGCCACGGCCCTTACCCTTCCAAAACTTTGAATGGCAGAGCATGACATGTGGTCATCCAAACTAACTGTCAAAAAGGCTTCAAACCTGGTAAGGCATGTGTGCTTTTGGACAGACTCGCGACAGTTTTGAGAATGTGGAAACATGGAAGCTGTTGGAAATGATGGTGTTGAAAACATGAAGATTCTAATGCAAGGCCTACTCTCGGATGTCCATACCGGTGACCGTAGGAAGGTCTGTGTTTAGTGACAATTCTTCAGGCCGACACACATTCCTGGCAGGGTCTTCCCAGTTGAGGAAAGAAGATAGAACAACGACGGACTCTGGGCAGGTTGGATACTCAGATTAAAGTGCAGTTCACAGCCCATAGGCTTCCAAAACATGGAATGTCAGAACTCGACATCTGGTCATCCAAACTGTCTACCTCTTTTGAAAAGGTTTCAAACCTGGTAAGGAATGTGTACTTTAGGACGGACTTGTGTGAGTTTTGAGAAAGTGGAAACATGGAAGCATTTGGAAATGATTGTGTTGAAATCATAAAGAGTCGCATATAGGGCCCTAGTCTCAGACGTCCCTACCGGTGACCCTAGGAAGGTCTGTCTTGAGTGAAACGTCTTCAGGTTTACACCTACTCGAGGAAGTGTCATCCCAGTTGGTGGAAGAATATAGAACAAGGACAGGCTCCGGACTGTTTGGATACTCAGGTTTAAGTGTAGGCAACGGACCCTAGGCGTCCAAAACATGGAATGGCAGATAACGACCTGTGGTCATCCAAACTGTCTACCTCTGTCGAGAAGGCTTCAAACCTGTTAAGGGATGGGTGCTTTAGGTCGGACTCTCGACAGTTTTGAGAGGGTCGAAACATGGAAGCTGTTGGAACAGACTGTGTTGAAAACATGAATAGTTGCATACAGAGCCCTAGTCTCGGATGTCCATACCTTTGACCATAGGAAGGTCTGTGTTCAGTGAAACTTCTTCTGGTGAACACGGGTTTATGGCAGTATCTTCTCAGTTGAGGATAGAAGATAGAAAAAGGACGGAATCTAGGCAGGTTGTACAATCTAATTTAAGTGCAGGCCATGGCCCTTATGTTTCCAAAACATGGAATGGCAGTGCAAGACTTGTGGTCATCCAGTCTACCTCTGTCAAAAACTCTTCAAACGTAATGAGGGAAGTGTGCTTTAGGATGGACTCGCAACAGTTTTGACAGTGTCAAAAATGGAAGCTGTTGTCTCTAACGGTGTTGCTAAGATGATGGGTTGTATACTTCGCCCTAGTCTCTGACATCCATTCAATGATCATTTGAAAGTCTGCATCTAGTGAAATTTCTGAAGGCGAACACCCATTCGTGGCAGTGTCTTCCCAGCAGAAGAATGAAGAGAGAACAAGGACGGACTCTGGGTAGGTTGGAGAATCATGGTAAAGTGCAGGCCACGGCCCTTACCCTTCCAAAACTTTGAATGGCGGAGCACGAGATGCAGTCATCCAAACTGTCTACCTCAGTCGAAAAGGCTTCAAACCTGGTAAGGCATGGTGACAAGATGGTGGGGTAGTAGGAGGAGGTGCCTTTTCATCCTGTACCCTAAAGTGAGCTGATTACCTACCAAAGAACTCCAATCACCCATGAAATCAGCCTGAGATCAGAATTATACACACCTGAATCTCTACAGGGGCAGTAGACGCCAGTGGGCAGGTAAAGCACAGTGGGAACTTCGGACTGATATCGGAAGATAAACAAAAGAGGGAGGGAGCCACCAGAGTGGACTGATTGGAAAGTAATACCTCAATTCGTGAGTGCCCTGCGTCTGGGGACCAGCATTAACTTGGAGACTGGTTGAAAGCAGTCAAAAAGCAAAAGATCACAGGGGGGAAATTGTGGGAATCGGGGCGGCTAGGGACTGGGCTTAAATCCCCGGAACCAGGACAGCCTCACCTTTCGCTGAGCCAGAGTGAGTGCTGCGGATAAACCAGGTCTTGGTCCCTGAGCCACCGGCACACCCGAGATTGCATGGGGTCTGTCTCCTGTGAGGGGCTGGGAGCCACACCAGAAGGCAGAATGCCGAGCCCTGATATAGAGCCCGAGACATGCGCGCCCCTTACCGTCCACTGAGAGAGGTGTGCAAAGGCCCACCCTGCGCTCTTAGACTCGCGCCATTGTTTCAGAGCCTGAGATGCACGCCCCATACTCTCCCCTGAGAGAAGTGCATGAAGGCCCAGCTTGGTGCTTTCGGACCTGCGCCCCGCTCTCAGAGCCTGAGATGTGTGCACAACCCACAGCCTCCCCTGAGAGAGTTGCACGCAAGTCAGGTACTCTTACACCCAGAAAGACCAGGCACTCCCAGCCAGGGCCAGCAGGAAAATCTCAGTGTGCGATCGCTGCTTGGAACCTGCTCTGCCAGTGGCCAAGGGGGAATTTATTTCGGCTCTGCAGTCAGACTGAGGCTTCTCTCTGAGAGGGAGGTCAGGGTGCACTTTGCTTTCCTCTAAACCTACAAAAACCATCAAAAGCGGTCAAGGCGTGAGAGAAAAAAAAAAAACAAAACATAATATCCTCCAGAGAACAAAAGCTTGAAAAAATCAATTTCCTCAGAGCCCACCCCCTTGAGGGGGGCGGGAGGACTTAACTCAGAGAATATCATTGACTGAAAACCCACGTGGCAGGCCACTCCCCGAGAAAACCAACCAGGAAAGAAAAAAAATATGGCAAGAGAACAACCACCATTACTTCATAGGACAACTATTATTTTTAATTCGTTCCCACTATTCCGGCTCATTTTTTTATATAGATAATTTTTAACCTATTTACCATCACAGTGAAATGTCCAGTACATCAAATTCCATAATAACCTTCTAACCTGAACTATTTCATACATACACCTGTGTTTTTCTTTTGCATTTCTATTTTTTAAATTTTATTTTATATTTTAGTTTAGTTTAGTCTAGTTTATTCCTTTTTTATTTTTATTTTCTAATATTCATATAGAATTAAACTTCAAGGTAATCCCCTTTCCCCAATCAATGCTACCCCTATAGGTAAACCAATTTTTAATCCCCCTTTATGTTAGAAAAGTTGAGTCCTTTAACAAAGATATCAAGATACATCCAGGAAGAATAAAAACAACCTTCCTTGCCCAAACTGAGAATTTATAACCACTCTCCCATCTTTTTCTTCCACCAGTATTTTTGTGTTTCTCCTGATAGTATATAAATCTTACAATTGGGGTTCTTTTTGACCAGGTTCTTCCTTTATATGCATATATATATATATATAATATATATAATTTATATATATAATTATATAATTTATAATTTTATTTATATAATTATGTGTATAATTATATAATTTATAATCTTATAATATATATATAATTTTTATAATACATATATTATATACATATATATAATTTTTCTTTTCTCTTGTCATATACTTTTATGAGTCTTTTTGTTGGTCTGTTTTTGTTTGGATACTTCATAAATCTTACCTTGGAGCACATTTAGGCTGAACCTTCTCTTTTATCTTCCCTTTATTTCCTGTCTCTCTCTCTCTCTCTTTTTCTTTTTCTTTTCTTTTTTCTACTGTTTGGTGAGGAATCCTGATTGCTCAGAAGTGTTCCAGGGTACACCGTGACTGCACCACAGTCGATACATCCAGCCACATCCATTCATCCATCTCTCACAAAAATAACTAGGAGGAGAAATGCCCAACAGAAGAAAAATACAGAGGATGGACCTTCTGCAACAGATCGAATAGCTATCAACATAGACAGTAGGTCGGAAAGAGAATTCAGGCTAACAATTACCCAGGCAATAGCTAGGTTGGAGAAAGCCATGAATGACCAAACGGAATTGATTAGGGCCGAACTGCAAGCGACCAGGGATGATGTTCACAATGTTATGGCAGAGCTGAAAGCTACCAGGGATGATGTTCACAATGTTATGGCAGAGCTGAAAGCTACCAGGGATGAGGTTCACAATGCTCTCAATGAGTTCCAATCTAATCTAAATTCTCTCAAAGCTAGGGTAACTGAGACAGAAGATAGAATTAGTGATATGGAGGACAAACAGATAGAGAGAAAGGATCAGGAGGAAGCCTGGAACAAACAGCTTAGAAACCATGAAAACAGAATCAAGGAAATAAATGATGCCATGAAACGCTCCAACATCAGAATTATTGGAATCCCTGAAGGGGAGGAGAAAGAAAGAAGTCTAGAAGATATACTGGAACAATTTCTTCATGAAAATTTTCCCAATCTCACGAATGGAACCAGCGTTCATGTACTAGAGGCTGAATGGTCTCCACCCAAGATTATAGATTCCAAAAAAAAAAAACAAAAAACAAAAAAAATCAATGCACCTGATAGTCCAATTGAGGAATCATAATTGTAGATATAATCTTTTGAAAGCCGCCAGGACAAAGAGGCTCCTTACTTACAGAGGAAAGCCCATCAGAATAATGTCAAACCTGTCCACAGAGACCTGGCAAGCCAGAAAGGGCTGGCAAAATATATTCAGGGCACTAAATGAGAAGAACATGCAGCCAAGAATCCTTTACCCAGCAAGGCTGACATTCAAAATGGATGGAGAGATAAAGAGTTTCCAAGACCGGCAAGGCTTAAAAGACTATGCAACCACCAAGCCAACACTGCAGGAAATATTAAGGGGGGTTCTATAAAAGAGTAAAAATCCTAAGAATAGCATTAAACAGAAATATAGAGACAATCTACAGAAAGAAAGTCTTCAAAGGTAACACGATGTCAATAAATACATATCTATCAATAATCACTCTCAATGTGAATGGCCTAAATGTGCCCATAAAATGATACAGGGTTGCAGATTGGATAAAATGACAGGACCTATCCATATGTTGTCTACAAGAGACCCATTTTGAACCTAAAGATACACCCAGACTGAAAGTGAAGGGATGGAGAAGCATCTTTCATGCCAATGGGCCTCAAAAGAAGGCTGGGGTAGGGATTCTCATATCAGACAATTTAGATTTTAAACTAAAGACTGTAGTCAGAGATACAGAAGGACACTACATCATTCTTAAAGGGACTATCCACCAAGATGATCTAACAATTGTAAATATCTATGCCCCCATTATGGGAGCAGCCAATTACATAAGAAAACTGTTAATCAAGATAAAGAGTCATATTGATATGAATACATTAATAGTAGGAGATCTTAACACGTCTCTCTCAGAAATAGACAGATCATCAAAGCAGAAAATCAATACAGAAACAAGAGCATTGAATGACACATTGGACCAGATGGGCCTCATAGATATATACAGAACATTCCGCCTTAAAACAACAGAATACTCATTCTTCTCAAGCGCACATGGAACCTTCTCAAGAATAGACCACATACTGGGTCACAAATCAGGACTTAACTGATACCAAAAGACTGAGATTATTCCCTGCACATTCTCAAATCACAGTGCTTTGAAACTTGAGCTCAATCACAAGGAAAAGTTCGGAAGGAACTCAAACACCTGAAAGCTAAAGACCACCTTGCTTAAGAATGCTTGGATCAACCCGGAGATCAATGAAGAACTGAAACAATTCATGGAAACCAATGAGAATGAAGACACTTTAGTCCAAAACCTATGGGATACAGCAAAGGCAGTCCTAAGGGGGAAATACATAGCCATCCAAGCCTCCCCCCCAAAAATAGAAAAATCCAGAACACACCAGCTGTCTCTATACCTTAAAGAACTGGAAAATCAACAACAAATCAAACCAACTCCACACATATGAAGGGAAATATTCAAGATTAGAGCTGAGATCAATGAGGTAGAAACCAGAGATACAGTAGAACGTATCAATGTAACTAGAAGCTGGTTTTTTGAAAGGATCAATAATATCGATAAACCATTGACCACACTAATCCAAAAGAAAAGAGAGAAAGCCCAAATTAATAAAATTATGAATGAAAAGGGAGAGATCACAACTAACACCAAGGAAGCAGAAGCAATCATCAGCAGTTATTATCAACAGTTATATGCCAATAAGCTAAGCAACCTAGATGAAATGGATGCATTCCTGAAAACTATCAACTCCCAAAATTGAACCAGGAAGAAATTGACAATCTAAATAGACTGATATCTAGTAACAAGATTGAAGCAGTGATCAAAAACCTCCCAAAAAACAAGAGCCTAAGACCTGATGGATTCCCTGGGGAATTCTACTAACTTTCAAAGAAGAAATAACACCTATTCTCCTGAAGCTGTTTCAAAAAATTGAAGCAAAAGGAAAACTTCCAGACTCCTTCTATGAAGCCAACATTACCCTGATCCCCAAACCAGACAAAGACCCTACAAAAAAGGAGAATTTCAGACCAATATCACTCATGAATATGGATGTTAAGATTCTCAAGAAGATCCTAGCAAACAGGATGCAACAGCACATTAAAAAGATTATCCACCATGACCAGGTGGGATTCATCCCTGGGCTACAAGGATGGTTCTACATTCGCAAATCAATCAATGTGATAGAACAAATTAATAAGAGAAGAGAGAAGAACCACATGGTCCTCTCAATTGATGCAAAAAAAGCCTTTGACAAAATCCAGCATCTTTTCCTGATTAAAACACTTCAAAGTATAGGGATAGAGGGAACATTTCTGAACTTCATCAAATCTACCTATGAAAGACCCACAGCAAATATCATCCTCAATGGAAAAAAGCTTGCAGCCTTCCCGTTTAGATCAGGAACACGACAAGGATGCCCACTGTCACCACTCTTGTTCAAAATATTATTAGAAGTCCTAGCAACAGAAATCAAACAACAAAGAGATATAAAATGTATCCAAATTGGCAATGAAGAAATCAAACTCTCCCTTTTCACAGATGACATGATTCTTTATATGGAAAACCCAAAAGACTCCACCACCAAACTACTGGAACTCATACAGCAATTCAGTAACATGGCAGGATACAAAGTCAATGTACAGAAATCATTGGCTTTCTTATACACTAACAATGAATATACAGAAAGGGAAATTAGAGAATTGATTCCATTTACTATAGCACCAAAAACCATAAGATACCTGGGAATAAACCTAACCAAAGAGGTAAAGGATCTGTACTCCAGGAACTACAGAACACTCATGGAAGAAATTGAAGAAGACACAAAAAGATGGAAGACCATTCCATGCTCTTGGATTCGTGGCAGTGTTTCCCAGTAGAGGAAAGAAGATAGAACAAGGACAGCCTCTGGGCATGTTGGATAATCATGGTTAAGTGCAGGCCACGGCCCTTACCCTTCCAAAACTTTGAATGGCTAAGCACGAGATGTGGTCATCCAAACTGTCTACCTCTGTTGAAAAGGCTTCAGACTGGTAAGGCATGTGTGCTTTAAGATGGACTCACAACAGTTTTGAGAAGGTCGAAATATGAAAGCTATTGGAAATTATGGTGTTGAAAACATGAAGATTCATATACAAGACCTAGTCTCAGACGTCCATACTGGTGACCGTAGGAAGGTCAGTGTCAGTGACACTTCTTTAGGCCAACACCCATTCCTGGCAATGTCTTCCCAGTCTAGGAAAGAAGTTGGAACAAGGATAGACTCTGGCCAGGTTGGATACCCAGATTGAAGTGCAGGCCATGAACTCTAGGGTTCCAAAACTTGGAATTGCAGAGCTCGACATCTAGTCATCCTAACCTATACCTCTGTCAAAAAGGCTTCACACCTGGTAAGGGATTTGTGTTTTAGGACGGACTTGTGACAGTTTTGAGAAGGTGGAACCATGGAAGCAGTGGGAGCTGATTGTGTTGAAATCATGAAGAGTCGCGTATAGGGCCCCAGCCTCAGACGCCCATACCGGTGACCCTAGGAAGGTCTTCGTTCAGTGAAACTTCTTCAGGCTTAACCCTATCGTGGCAGAGTCTTCACAGGTGAGGGAAGCATATAGAACAAGGACAGGATCCAGGCTGTTTGGATACCCAAGTTTAAGTGCAGGCGACAGCCCCAAGGCATCCAAAACATTGAATGGCCAATGACGACCTCTGGTCATCCAAACTGTCTACCTCTGTCGAGAAGTCTTCAAACCTGTTAAGGGATCTGTGCTTTAGGTCGGACTCTCGACAGTTTTGAGAGGTTCGAAATAAGGAAGCTGTTGGAATGGACAGTGTTGAAAACATGAAGAGTAGCATACAAGGCCCTAATCTTGGATGTCCATACCTTTGACCATAGGAAGGTCTGTGTTCACTGAAACTTCTTCAGGTGGACACCCATTCGTGACAGGTCTTCCCAGTTGAGTATAGAAGATAGAAAGGATGGACTCTAGGCAGGTTGTATAATGTAATTGAAGTGTATGCCATGGCCCTTAGGTTTACAAAACATGGAAAGGCAGAGCAAGACTTGTGGCCACCCAGTGTGCCTCTGTCAAAAACTCTTCAAAAGTAATGAGGGACATGTGCTTTAGGACGGACTCACAACAGTTCTGAGATTTTCGAAATTGGAAACTGTTGTCTCTGATGGTGTTGGTAACATGAGGAGTCTTATACTCACCCTAGACTCCAGCATCCATTCATTGTCCATTCGAAGGTCTGCAACCAATGAAACTTCTGATGACGAACACCTTTTCATGGCAGTGTCTTCCCAGTAGAGGAAAGAAGATAGAACAAGGACGGAATCTGGGTATGTTGGATAGTCATGGTTAAGTGCAGGCCACGGCCTTTACCATTACAAAACATTGAATGGCAGAGCACAACATGTGGTGATCCAAACTGTCTACCTCTGTCGAAAAGGCTTCAAAACTGGTAAGGCATGTGTGCTTTAGGACCGACATGTGACATTTTTGAAAAGGTCGAAACATGGAAGTTGTTGGAAATGATGGTGTTGAAAACATGAAGATTCGTATACAAGTCCTAGTCTCGGGCGTCCATACTGGTGACCACAGTAAGGTCTGTGTTCAGTGACACTTCTTCAAGCCTACAACCATTCCTGGATGTGTCTTCCCAGTCAACGAAAGAAGATAGACAAGGACGGACTCTGGGAAAGTTTTACAATCTAACTGAATTGTAGGCAATGGACCTTAGGCTTCCAAAACATGGAATGGCAGAGCAAGACTTGTGGTCATCGAGTCTACCTCTGTCAAAAAGTCTTCAAACGTAATAAGGGAAGTGTGCTTTACAACGAACTCGCAACAGTTTGAGAGTGCTGAAAATGGAAGCTGTTGCCCTGATGGTGTTGGTAACATGATGAGTCGTATACTTCACCCTAGTCTCCGACTTCCATTCAGGGACCATTCGAATGTCTGCGTCCAGTGAAACTTCTGAAGGGAAACACCCATTCGTGGGAGTGTCTTCCCAGTATAGGAAAGAAGATAGAACAAGGACAGACTCTGAGCAGGTCGGTTAATCATGGTTATGTGCAGGCCACGGCCTTTACTCTTCCAAAACTTGAATGGCTGAGCACGATAATTGGTCTTCCGAACTGTCTACCTCTGTCAAAAAGGCTTCAAAACTGGTAAGGCATGTGTGCTATAGGACGGACTCGTGAGAAGGTTGAAACATGGAAGCTGTTGGAAATTAAAGTGTTGAAAACATGAAGATTTGTATACAAGGCCTAGCCACAGCCATTCATACGGGTTACCACAGGAAGGTCTGTGTTCATTGACACTTCTTCAGGGTGACACCCATTCCTGGCAGTGTCTTCCCAGTTGACAAAAGAAGATAGAACAAGGATGGACTATGGGCAGGTTGGATACCCAGATTGAAGTGCAGGCCACGGCCCTTAGGTTTCCAAAACATGGAATGGCAGAGCTCGACATCTGATCATCCAAACTGTCTACCTCTATCAAAAAGTCTCCAGACCTGGTAAGGGATGAGTGCTTTAGGACGGACTTGTGACAGTTTTGAGAAGGTGGAAACATGGAATCAGTTGTAGCTGATTGTGTTGAAAACATGAAGAGTCACGTATAGGGCCCTAGTCTCAGACGTCCATGCTCGTGACACTAGGAATGTCTTTGTTCAGTGAAACTTCTTCAGGCTCACACCCACGTGTGGCAGTATCTTCCCAGTTGAGGGAAGAATATAGAAAAGGACTGGTTCCTGCCTGGGTGGATACTCAGAGTTAAGTGCATGGCATGGCGCAGGTCATACAAAACATGGAATGGCAGATCACGAACTGTGGTCATCCAAACTGTCTACCTCTGTCAAGAAGGCTTCAAACCTGTTAAGCGATGTGTGCTTCAGGCCAGACTCTCCACAGTTTTGAGAGGTTAGGAACATGGAAGCAGTTAGATCGGACTGTGTTGAAAACATGAAAAGTCGCGTACAGGGCCCTAGTCTCGGATGTCCATACCTTTGGCCATAGGAAGTTCTGTGTTCAGTGAAACATCTTCAGGCGGAAACCCATTCGTGGCAGTGTCTTACCAGTTGAGGATAGAAGATAGAAAAAGGACGGATACTAGGCAGATTGTATTATCTAATTTAACTGTAGGCGATGGCCCATAGGTTTCCAAAACACGGGATGGCAGAGTAAGACTAGTGGTCACCCAGGTCACCTACCTCTGTCAAAAACTCTTCAAACATAATGAGGGACATGTGCTTTAAGACGGACTCACAACAGTTCTGAGATTTTCGAAATAGGAAGCTGTTGTCCCTGATGATGTTGGTAACATGAGGAGTCTTATACTTCACCCTAGACTCCGACGTCCTTTCAGTGATGATTTGAAGGTCTGCGTCCAGTGAAACTTCTGAAGGTGAACACCCACTCGTGGCAGTGTCTTCCCAGTAGAGGAATGAAGAAAGAACAAGGACGGACTCTGTTCAGGGTGGATAATCATGGTTAAGTGCAGGCCACAGTGCTTAACCTTCCAAAACTTTGATTGGCGGAGCACGACATGAGGTCATCCAAATTGTCTACCTCTGTGGAAAAGGCTTCAACACTGGTAAGGCATTGGGCTTTAGGACGGACTCACTACAGTTTTGAGAATGTCGAAACATGGAAGCTGTTGGAAACGACGGTGTAGAAAACATGAAGATTCGTATACACGGACTAGCCTTGGACGTCCATACTGGTGACCATAGGAAGGTCTGTGTTCAGTGACACTTCTTCAGGTGGACACCCATTCCTGGCAGTGTCTTCCCACTTGACGAAAGAAGATAGAACAATGACGGACTCTGGGCAGGTTTTATAACCTAACTTTAGTGTAGACCATGACCCTTAGGTTTCCAAAATATGAAATGGCAGAGCAAGAATTGTGGTAATCCAGTCTACCTCTGTCAAAAACTCATCCAACGTAATGAGGAGAGTATGCTTTAGGACGGACTCGCAACAGTATGAGAGTGTCGAAAATGGAAGCTCTTGTCCCTGATGATGTTGGTAACATTATGATTAGTGTACTTCTCCTTATTCTCCCACATCCATTGAGGGTCCATACAAATGTCTGCGTCCAGTGAAACTTCTGAATGTGAACACCCATTCGTGGCAGTGTCTTCCCAGTAGAGGAAAGAAGATAGAACAAGGTCAGACTCTGGGCAGGTTGGATAATCATGGTTAGTTGCAGGCCATGGCCCTTTCCCTTCCAAGACTTTGAATGGCAGAGCACGAGATGTGGTCATACAAACTGTCTACCTCTGTGGAAAAGGCTTCAAACCTGGTAAGGCATGTGTGTTTTAGGACGGACTCATGACAGCTTTAAGAAGGTTGGATTATGGAAGCTGTTGGAAAAGATGGTGTTGAAAACATGAAGATTCGTATACAAAGCCTAGTGTTGGACATACATACCGGTGACCGTAGAAAGTTCTGTGTTCAGTGACACTTCATCAGGGCGACACCCATTCCTGGCAGTGTCTTCCCATTTGAGGAAAGAATATAGAACATGGACGGAAATTGCCTACACTTAAATTAGATTAACAACCTTCCTAGACTCTGTCTTTTTCTATCTTCTAACCTCAACTGGGAAAACACTGCCATGAATGGGTGTTTGCCTGAAGAAGTTTCACTGAACACAGACCTTCCTATAGTCAAAGCTATGGACATTCGAGACTAGGACCCTGTATGCAACTCTTCATGTTTTAAACAAAGTCTGTTCCAACAGCATCCATGTTTCGACCCTCTCAAAACTGTCGAGAGTCTGACATAAAGCACCCATCCCTTAACAGGTTTGAAGCCTAATCGACAGGGGTAGACAGTTTTGATGACGACAGGTCGTGATCTGCCATTTCATGTTTTGGACACCTAAGGGCCATGGCCGGCACTTAACACAGAGGATCCAACCAGGCCAGAGCCCGTCCTTGTTCTGTATTCTTCCCAGAACTGGGAAGATATTGCCACGAGTGGGTGTAAGCCTGAAGAGGTTTCACTGAACAAAGACCTTCCTACAGACACTGGTATGGCCGTCTGGAACTAGGGCCCTATACGCGACTCTTCATGTTTTCAACACAATCAGTTCCAACTGCTTCCATGTTTCCACCTTCTCAAAACTGTCTCAAGTCCATCGAAAAGCACACAACCCTTACCAGGTTTGAAGCCTTTTCAACAGAGGTAGACAGTTTGGATGACCAGATGTCGAGCTCTGCCATTCCATGTTTTGGAAGCCTAAGGGCCGTGGCCTGCACTCCAATCTGGGTATCCAACATTCCCAGAGTCCATCCTTGTTCTTCATTCCTCAACTGGGAAGACTCTGCCAGGAATGGGTGTAGGCCTTAGGAAGTATAACTGAACACAGACCTTCCTACGGTCACAGCTATGGACGTCTGAGGCAAGGTCTTGTATACTAATCCTCATTTTTTCAACACCATCATTTCCAACAGCTTCCATGTTTCCTTCTTCTTCAAACATTCACGAGTTTGTCCTAAAAAACACATGCCTTACCAGTTTTGAAGCCTTTTTGACAGAGGTAGATAGTTTGGATGACCACATGTTGTGCTCCGCCATTCAAAGTTTTGTAATGGTAAGGGCCGTGGCCTGCACTTAACCATGATTATCCAACCTGCCCAGAATCCATCATGATCTATCTTCTTTCCTCTACTGGGAAGACACTACCACGAATGGGTGTTTGCCTTCAGAAGTTGCACTGGACGCAGACCTTCAAATGGTGACTGAATGGATGTCGGAGACTAGGGCGAAGTATATGATCATCATGTTACCAACACCATCAGGGATAACAACTTCCTTTTTTGACCCTCTCAAAACTGTTGCGAGTCCGTCCTAAAGCACAAATGCCTTACCAGATTTGAAAGCTTTTTGAATAATGTAGACAGTTTGGATGAGCACATGTTGTGCTCTGCCATTCAATGTTTTGGAAGCGTAAGGGCCATGGCCTACACTTAATTTAGATTATACAACCTGCCTATAGTCCGTCCTTTTTCTATCTTCTCTCCTCTACTGGGAAGACACTGCCACGAATAGGTGTCCGCATGAGGAAGTTTCATTGAACAGATGTTCCAATGGTCAAAGGTATGGACATCCGTGATTAGGGCCCTATATGCGACTCTTCATGTTTTCAACACAGTCCATTTCAACAGCGTCCATGTTTCGACCCTCTCAAAACTGTCGAGAGTCCGTCCTAAAGCACACATCCCTTCAAATGTTTGAAGCCTTCTCGACAGAGGTAGACAGTTTGGATGACATGCGGGTGATGTGCCATTCCATGTTTTTGACGCCTAAGGGCCGTGGCCTGCACCTAACCATCATTATCCAACCTTCCCAGAACCCATTCTTGTTCGATCTTCTTTCCTCTACAAGAAAGACACTGCCACGAATGGGTGTTCCCCTTCAGAAATTTTAATGGATGCAGACCTTCGATAGTCCCTGAATGGACATCGGAGTCTAGGACGAAGTATACGAATCATCATGTTACCAACATCTCAGGGACAACAGCTTTCATTTTCTACCTTCTCAAAACTGTTGGAAGTCCATCCTAAAGCACACTTCCCTCATTACGTTTGAAGAGTTTTTGACTGAGGTAGACTGGGTACCACATGTCTTGCTCTTTCATTCCATGTTTTGGAAACCTAAGGGCAATGGCCAACACTTAAATTAGATTATACAACCTGCCTAGATTCTGTCATTTTCTATCTTCTATCCTCAACTGGGAAGACATTGCCACGAATGGGTGTCAGCCTGAAGAAGTTTCACTGAACACAGAACTTCCTATGGTCAAAGGTATGGACATCTGAGACTAGGACCCTGTATGGGACTCTTCATGTTTTCAACACAGTTCGTACCAACAGCTTTTATGTTTCGACCCTCTCAAAACTGCTGAAATATACCTAAAGCACACATCCCTAACAGGTTTGAAGCCTTCTTGACAGAGGTAGACAGTTTGGATGACCACAGGTCGTAATCTGCCATTCCATGTTTTGGACGCCTTGGGGCTGTAGCCTGCACTTAACACTGAGTATCCAAGTAGCCCAAAGCCCATCCTTGTTCTATATTCTTCCCCCAACTGGGAAGACACGCCATGAGTGGATGTAAGCCAGAAGATATTTCACTGAACTAAGACCATCCTAGGGTCACCGGTATGAATGTCTGATACTAGGGAGCTATATGCGACTCTTCATATTTTCAACACAATCAGTTCCAAAGGCTTCCATGTTTCCATCTTCTCAAAACTGTCACAAGTCCGTCCTAAAGCACACATTCCTGACCAGGTGTGAAGCCTTTTCGACAGAGGTAAACAGTTTTAATGACCAGATGTCGAACTCTGCCATTCCATGTTTTGGAAGCCTAATGGCCCTGGCCTGCACTTCAATCTGGGTTTCCAACCTGCCCAGAGTCCGTCCTTGTTCTATCTTCTTACCTCAACTGGGAAGACACTGTGAGGAATCGGTGTTGGCCTGAATTGGTGTCACTGAACACAGACCTTTCTTCGGTCACCAGTATGGACTTCTGAGACTAGGCCTTGTATACAAATCTTCATGTTTTCAACACCGTCATTTCCAACAGCTTCTATGTTTCGACCTTCTCAAATCTGTCATGAGTCCGTCCTAGAGCACACATGCCTTACCAGGTGTGAAGCCTTTCGCCAGAGGTAGACAGTTTGGATGACCAGATTTCGAGCTCTGCCATTCCATGTTTTGGAAGTCTAAGGGCCATGGCCTGCACTTCAGTCTGGGTTTCCAACCTGCCCAGAGTCCGTCCTTGTTCTCTCTTCTTTCCTCAGCTGGGAAGACACTGCCAGGAAGGAGTGTTTGCCTGAAGAAGTTTCACTGAACACAAACCTTTCTATGGTCAAATGTATGGACATCCGAGACTAGGGCCTTGTATACGAATCTTCATGTTTTCAACACTTTCATTTCCAACAGCTTCCATGTTTTGACCCTCTCAGAACTGCCGAGAGGCCAAAATGAAGCACACATCACTTAACAGGTTTGAAGCCTTCTTGACAGAGGTAGACAGATTGGATGACTACAGGTCGTGATCAGCCATTCCATGATTTGGAAGCCTAGGTGCCGTGGACTGCACTTAACCCTCAGTATCAAAACAGCCCAGAGCCCGTCCTTGTTCTATATTCTCCCCTCAATTGGGAACAATCTGCCACGAGAGGGGGTAAGCCTGATGATGTTTCTCTGAACAAAGACCTTCCTAGGTCACTGGTTTGGATGTCTGAGACTAGGGCCCAATACGCAACTCTTTATGTTTTCAACACAATCAGTTCCAACTCCTTCCATGTTTCCACCTTCTCAAAACTGTCACAAGTCAGTCCAAAAGCACACATCACGTACCAGGTGTGGTGCCTTTTCGACAGAGGTAGAGAATTTGGATGACCAGATGTCAAGCTCTGCCATTCTATGTTTTGGAAGCCTAAGGGCCATGGCCTGCACACCAGTCTGGATTTCCAACCATCCCACAGTCTGTCCTTGTTCTATCTTTTTTCCTCAACTGGGAAGACACTGCCAGGAATGGGTGTCGGCCTGAAGAATTGTCACTGAACACAGACCTTCCCACTGTCACCGGTATGGGCTTCCGCGACAAGGGCTTGTATACGAATCTTCAAGTTTCAGCACCGTCATTTCCAACAGCTTCCATGTTTCGACCTTCTGAAAACTGTCACGAGTCCATCCTAAAGCACACATGCTTACCAGTTTTGAAGCCTTTTTGACTGAGGTAGACAGTTTGGATGACCACAGTTCGTGATCTGCCATCCCATGTTTTGAACGCCTAAGGGCCATGGCCTGCACTTAACTCTCAGGATCCAACCAGCCCGGAGCCATTCCTTGTTCTATATTATTCCTCACCTGGGAAGACTCTGCCATGAGTAGGTGTAAGCCTGAAGAAGTTTCACTGAAAAGACCTTCCTGGTTGCACCGGTATGGACGTCTGAGTCTAGGGCCCTATACGCGACTCTTCATGTTTTCAACACAATCAGTTCCAACTGCTTCCATGTTTCCACATTCTCAGAAGGGTCACAATTCTGTCCTAGAGCACACATCCCTTAACGTGTTTGAAGGCTTTTCGACAGAGGTAAACAGTTTGGATGACCAGATGTCGAGCTCTGCCATTCCATGTTTTGGAAGTGTCAGGGCTGAGGCCTGCACTTCAATGTGGGTATCCAACCTGCCCAGAGTCCGTCCTTGTTCTATCTTCTTACCTCAACTGGGAAGACACTGCCAGGAATGGGTGTCAGCCTGGGGAATTGTCACTTAACAGAGACCTTCTTATGGACACCAGTATGGACATCCGTGACTAGGCCTTGCATACGAATCTTCATGTTTTCAGCACCGTCATTTCCAACAGCTTTCATGTTTCAACCTTCTCAAAACTGACGCCAGTCCATCCTAAAGCACACATGGCTCCAGTTTTGAAGCCTTTTCCACAGAGGTAGACAGTATGGATGACCACATGTCGTGCTCCACAGTTCATAGTTTTGGAAGGGTAAGGGCCAAGCCTGCACTTAACCATTATTATCCAGGCTGCCCAGATCCCATCATTTTTCTATCTTCTTTCCTCCACTGGGAAGACACTGCCAGGAATGCTTGTTAGCCTTCAGAAGTTTCACTGGACGCAGAACTTCGAGTGGTCACTGAATGGACGTCAGAGACTAGGGCAATGTATACGACTCATCATGTTACCAACACCATCAGGGACAACAGCTTCCATTTTGACACTCTCAAAACTGGTACAACTCCTTCCAAATGCACACTTCCCTCATTACGTTTGAAGAGTTTTTGACAGAGGTAGACTGGATTACCACAAGTACTGCTCTGCCATTCCATGTTTTGGAAACCTAAGGGCCATGGCTTACACTTATGTTAGATTACACATCCTGCCAGGAGTCCGTCCTTTTTCTATCTTCTATCCTCAACTGGGAAGACATGGCCACAAATGGGTGTCCGCCTGAAGAAGTTTCGCTGAACAAGACCTTCCTATGGTCAAAGGTATGGACATCTGAGACTAGGGCCATTTATGCGACTCTTCATGTTTTCAACACAGTCCGTTCCAACAGCTTCCACGTTTCGACCTTCTCAAAACTGTTGAGAGTCCGAACTAAAGCATACATTCCTTAACAGGTTTGAAGCCTTTTCAAAAGTGGTAGACAGTTTGGAGGGCCACAGGTCTTGATCTGCCATTCTCTTTTGGATGCCTAGGGGCTTGAACTGCACTTAACCCTGAGGATCCAACAAGACTGGAGCCCATCTTTTTTCTATATTCTTCCTTAAACTGGGAAAACACTGCCATGAGTGGGTGTAAGCCTAAAGATGTTTCACTGAACAATGACCTTCCTAGTGTCACTGGTTTTGATGTCTGTCACTTCGGCTGTATACGCAACTCTTCATGTTTTTAACACAATCAGTTCCAACTGCTTCCATTTTTCCACCTTCTCAAAACTGTCACAACTCCGTCCTAAAGCACACATCCATTACCAGGTTTGAAGCCTTTTCGACAGAGGTACAGTTTGGATGACCAGATGTCCAGCTCTGCCATTCTATGTTTTGGAAGCCTAAGGGAGTGGCCTGCATTTCAATCTGGGTATCCAAACTTCCCAGACACCGTGCTTGTTGCAACTTCTTTCCTCAACTGGAAAGACCAAGAATGGGTGTCATCCTGTAGAAGTGTCACTGAACACAAACTTCCTACTGTCACCAGTATGGACTTCCAAGACTAGGCCTTGAATACAAATCTTCATGTTTTTAGCACCATCATTTCCAAAGCTTCCATGATTCGACCTTCTCAAAACTATTGAGAGTCAAACCTAAAGCACACATCCCTTCATGGGTTTGAAGCCTTCTCGACAGAGGTAGACAGTTTGGATGACCACAGGTCGAGATCAGCCATTCCATGATTTGGACGCCAAGAGGCCATGGCCTCCACTTAACCCTGAGTAGAACCAGCCCAGAACCCATCTATGGTCTATACTCTTCCCTCAACTGGTAAAACACTGCCATGAGTTGGTGTAAGCCTGAAGAAGTTTCAATGAACAAAGACCTTCCTAGGCTCACCGGAATGGACCACTGAGACTTTGGCCATATACACGACTCTTCATATTATCAGACAATAAGTTCCAACTGCTTCTATGTTTCCCCTTCTCAAAACTTTCACAAGTCCATCCTAAAGCACACATCCCTTAACCAGGTTTGAAGCCTTTTCTACAGAGGAACAGTTTGGATGACCACATTTCGAGCTCTGCCTTCCCTGTTTTGGAAGCTTAGGGGCCGTGGCCTGCACTTCAATCTGGGTATCCAACCTGCCCAGATCCGTCCTTGTTCTATCTTCTTTCCACAACTGGGAAGACACTGCCAGGAATTGGTGTTGGCCTGAAGAAGGGTCATTGAGCACAGACCTTCCTACAGTCACCAATATGGACGTCTGAGACTAGGCCTTGTATATGAATCTTCATGATTACCACACCGTCATTTCCAACACCTTCCATATTTCAATATTCTCAAAAGTGTCACGAGTCCATCCTAAAGCACACATTCCTTACCAATTTTGAAGCCTTTTCCACTGAGGTAGACAGTTTGGATGACCACATGTCGTGCTCCGCCTTTCAAAGTTTTGGAAGGTTAAGGGCAGTGGCCTGCATTAATCCATGATGGATAGACAGAGGAAGAGAGTATGGATGACCACAGTTCGTGATCGGACATTCCATGGTTTGGACGCCTTGGGTCCTTGGCTTGCACTTAACCCTGAGTATCCAACAATCCCGAAGCCCGTCCTTGTTCTATATTCTTCCCTCAACTGGGAAGACACTGCCACGTGTGGGTGTAATCCTAAAGAGGTTTCACTGAACAAAGACCTTCCTAGGGTCACCGGTATGGACTTCTGAGACTAGGGCCCTATACGCGACTCTTCCTGTTTTCAACACAATCAGTTCCAACTGTTTCCATGTTTCCACCTTCTCAAAACTGTCTCAAGTCAGTCCGAAAGCACACATCCCTTACCAGGTTTGGAGCCTTTTCAACAGAGGTAGACAGTTTGGATGACCAGATGTCAAGCTCTGCCATTCCATGTTTTGGAAGCCTAAGGGCCATGGCCTGCACTTCAATCTGAGTATCCAACCTGACCATAGTCTGTCCTTGTTCTATCTTCCTTCCTCAATCCTGAAGACACTGCCAGGAATGGGTGTCGGCCTGAAGATGTTTCACTGAACACAGACCTTCCTACCATCACTGGTATGCAAGTCCGTGACTAGGCCTTGTATATGAACTTTCATGTTTTCAACACCGTCGTTTCCAACAGTTTCCATGTTTCCACCTTCTCAAAACTGTCACGAGTCCGTCCTAAAGCAGACATGACTTACCAGTTTGGAAGCCTTTTCGACAGATGTAGACAGCTTGGATGACTTCATGTCATGCTTCACCCTTCAAAGTTTTGGAAGGGTAAGGGCCATGGCCTGCTCATAACCTTGATTCTTCAACCTGCCCAGATTCCGCCCTTGTTCTTTCTTCTTTCCTCTACTGGGAAGACCCTACCACGAATGGGTGTATGCCATCAGAAGTTTCACTGGACGCAGACCTTCAAATGGTCACTGAATGGATGTCGGAGATGAGGAAGAAGTATACAACTCATCATGTTACCAACACCATCAGGGACAACAGATTCCATTTTCAACACTGTAAAAACTGTTGCGAGTCCGTCCTAAATCACACTTCCCTCATTAAGTTTGAAGAGATTTTGACAGAGGTAGACTGGGTAACACATACTTTTCTCTGGCATACCATGTTTTGGAAAACTAAGGGCTGTGGCTACACTTAAATGTGATTATACAACCTGCCTACAGTCCGTCCTTTTCTATCATCTATCCTCAACTGGGAAGACACTGCCACAAATGGGTGTCAGCCTGAAGAAGTTGAACTGAACATTGACCTTCCTGTGGTCAAAGGTATGGACATCCGAGACTAAAGACCTGTATGCGATTCTTCATGTTTTCAACACAGTCCATTACAACAGCATCCATGTTTTGACCCTTTCAAAACCGTCGAGAGTCCGACATAAAGCACACATCCCTTAAGAGGTTTGAAGCCTTCTCAACAGAGGTAGACAGTTTGGATGTCCACAGATCGTGATCTGCCATTCCATGTTTTGGACGCCTAAGGGACGTGGTCTGAACTTAACCCTGAGTATCTAACCAGGCCAGAGCCCTTCTTTGTTCTATATTCTTCCCTCAACTGGGAAGACACTGCCAGATATAGGTGAAAACCTGAAGTAGTTTCACTGCACAAAGACCTTCCGAGTTGCACCAGTATGGACGTCTGAGAGTAGGGCCCTATACACAACTCTTCATGTTTTCTACACAGTATGTTCCAACTGATTCCATCTTTTGACCTTTTCAAAAGTGTCACAAGTCCGTCCTAAAGCACACAACCCTTACCAGGTTTGAAGCCTTTTCGACAGAGGTAGACAGTTTGGATGACCAGATGTCGAGCCTGCCATTCCATGTTTTGGAAGCCTAGGGACCGTGGCCTGCACTTCAATCTGGGTATCTAACCTGGCAGAATCCGTCCTTGTTCCAACTTCTTTCCTCAACTGTAAAGACACTGCCAGGAATGGGTGTTGGCCTGAAGAAGTGTCAATGAACACACACCGTCCTACTGTCACCGGTATGGACGTTGGAGACTAGGCCTTGTAATACGAATCGTCATGTTTTAAACACTGTCATTTCCAACAGATTCCATGTATCGACCTTCTCAAATCTGTCCTGAGTCCGTCCTAAAGCACACATGCCTTACCAGGTTTGAAGCCTATTCTACAGAGGTAGACAGTTTGGATGACCACAAGCTGTGCTCCGCCTTTCTAGGTTTTGGAAGGGTAAGGGCCATGGCCTGCACATAACCATTATTATCTAACCTGCCCAGAGTCCGTCCTTATTCTATCTTCTTTCTTCTACTGGGAAGATACTGACAGGAATGGGTGCAAGCCTGAAGAAGTTTCACTGAACAAAAACATTCCTAGGGTCACCTGTATGGACGTCTGAGACTAGGGCCCTATAGGATGTCTTGATGTTTTCAACACAATCAGTTCCAACTGCTTCCATGCTTTCACATTCTCAAAACTGTCACAAATCCATCCTAAAGCACACATCCCTTACCAGATTTGGAGCCTTTTCAACAGAGGTAGACAGTTTGTATGACCAGATGTCAAGCTCTGCCATTCCATGTTTTGGAAGCCTAAGGGCCGTGGCCTGCACTTCAATCTGGGTATCCAACCTGACCAGAGTCCGTCCTTGTTCTATCTTCTTTCCTCAAATGGGAAGACACTGCCAGGAATGGGTGTCAGCCTGAAGAAGTGTAACTGAACACAGACCTTCCTACAGTCACCAGTATGGATGTCCGAGGCTAGGCATTGTATACGAATCTTCATGTTTTCAACACCATCATTTCCAACAGCTTCCATGTTTCGATCTTCTCAAAACTGTCGCAAGTCCATCCTAAAGGACACATGCCTTACCAGTTTTGAAGCCTTTTCAACAGAGGTAGACAGTTTGGATGACCAAATGTCATGCTCTGCCCTTCAAAGTTTTGGAAGGGTAAGGGCCGTGGCCTGCACTTAACCATGATTATCCAAGCTGCCCAGAGTCCGTCCTTGTTCTATCTTCTTTCCTTTACTGGGAAGACAATGCCACGAATGGGTGTTCACCTTCAGGATTATCCGGGACACAGACCTTTGAATGGCCACTGAATGGACGTCAGAGACTAGGGCGAAGTATATGACTCATCATGTTACCAACACATTCAGGGACAACAGCTTCCATTTCGGACACTTTCAAAACTGTTGCAACTCTGTCCTAAAGCACACTTCCATCATTACGTTTGAAGAGTTTTTGACAGAGTTAGACATGGTGACCACAAGTCTTGCTCTGCCATTCCATGTTTTGGAAACCTAAGAGCCATGGCCTACACTTTAGTTAGAGTATAGAACCTGCCTTGAGTCCATCCTTTTTCTATCTTCTATCCTCCACTGGGAAGACACTCCCACGAATGGGTGTCCACCTGACGAAGTTTCACTGAACACAGACCTTCCTATATTCAAAGATATGGACAACCGAGACTAGGGCCCTGGATGAGACTCTTCATGTTTTCAACACAGTCCATTCCAAAAGATTCCATGTTTCGACCCTCTCAAAACTGTTGAGAGTCCGACCTAAAGCATACATCCCTTAACAGTTTTGAAACCTTCTCGACAGAGGTAGAGAGTTTGGATGACCACAGGTCGTGATATGCCATTCCAAGTTTTGGATGCCTTATGGCTGTGGCCTGAAATAAACCCTGAGGATCCAACCAGGCCAGAGCCCGTCCTTGTTCTATATTCTTCCCTCAATTGGGAAGACACTGCCATGAGTGGGTGTCAGCCTGAAGAAGTTTCACTGAACAAAGACCTTCCTAGGGTCACCAGTATGGATTTCTGAGACTAGGGCCCTATACGCGACTCTTCATGTTTTCAACACAATCAGATTCAACTGCTTCCATGTTTCTACCTTCTCAAAACTGTCACAAGTCCATCCTAAAGCACAGAACCCTTACCAGGCTTGAAGCCTTTTCGTCAGAGGTAGACAGTTTGGATGACCAGATGTCGACCACTGCCATTCCATGTTTTGGAAGCCTAAGGACTGTGTCCTGCACTTTAATCTGGGAATCCAACCTCCCCAGAGAAGGTCTTTGTTCTATCTTCTTTCCTCAACCGGGAAGACACCGCCAGGAATGGGTGTTGGGTTGAAGTGGTGTCACTGAACACAGAACTTCCTACGGTCACCGGTGTGGACGTCCGAGGCTAGGCCTTGTATACGAATCTTCATGTTCTCAACACCGTCATTTCTAACAGCTTCCATGTTTCTACCTTCTCAAAACTGTCGCGAATCCATCCTAAAGCACACATTCTTTACCACTTTTGCAGCCTTTTCTACAGAGGTAGACTACAGAGTTTGGATGACTACATGTCGTGCTCCCCCATTCAAAGTTTTGGAAGGGTAAGTGCCTGGGACGGCACTTAACTATGATTATCCAACCTGACCAGAGTCCGTCCTTGTTCTATCTTCTTTCCTCTACAGGGAGTACCCTGCCACAAAAAGGTGTTCACCTTCAGGTGTTTCACTAGACGCAGACATTCAAATGGTCACTGAAAGGACGTCGGAGACTAGGGCGAAGTACAAGACTCATCATATTACCAACACCAACAGGGATAACAGCTTCCATTTTCGACACTCTGGAACACTGTTGCAGATCTGTCCTAAAGCACACTTCCCTTATTACATTTGAAGAGTTTTTGACAGAGGTAGACTGGGTGACCACAAGTCTTATTCTGCCATTCCATGTTTTGGAAACCTAAGGGCTATGGCCTACACTTAAATTAGATTATACAACCTGCCTAGAGTCCGTCCTTTTTCTTTCTTCTATCCTCAACTGGGAGGACATGGCCACTAATGGGTGTCTGCCTGAAGAAGTTTTACTGAATACAGACATTCTTATTGTCAAAGGTATGGACATCTGAGATTAGGGCCTTGTATGCGACTATTCATGTTTTCAACACAGTCCATTCCAACAGCTTCCATGTTTTGACCCTCTCAAAACTGTCACAAGTCCGTCCAAAAGCACACATCCCTTTCAAGGTTTGAAGCATTTTACACAGAGGTAGACAGTTTCGATGACCAGATGTCAAGCTCTGCCATTCATGTTTTGGAAGCCTAAGGGCCATGGCCTGCACTTCAATCTGGGTATCCAACCTGCCCAGAGTCCATCCTTTTTCTATCTTCTTTCCCGGACTGGGAAGAAACTGCCAGGAATGGGTGTCAGTCTGAAGAAGTGTCACTGAACAGAGACCTTCTTCAAGTCACCGGTATGGCCGTCCGAGTCTAGGCCTTGTATACGAATCTTCATGTTATCAACACCGTCATTTCCAACAGCTTCCATGTTTTGTCCTTCTGAAAACTGTCACGAGTCCGTCCTAAAGCCCACATGCCCTACCAGTTTTGAAGTCTTTTCGAAAGAGTTTGGATGACCACATGTTTTGCTCCACCATTCAAAGTCTTGGATGGGTAAGGGCTGTGGACTTCACTTAACCATAATTATCCAAACTGTGCAGAGTCCATCCTTATTCTATCTTCTTTACTGTACTGGATAGACAATGCCACAAATGGGTTTTCGCCTTCAGAAATTTCCCTGGACGCAGACATTTGAATGGTTACTGAATGGACGTCAGAGTCTAGGTCGAAGTATATGACTCATCATGTTACCAACACCATCAGGGACAACAGCTTCCATTTTTGACACTCTCAAAACTGTTTCGAGTCCTTCCTAAAGCACACTTCCCTCATTACATTTGAAGAGTTTTTGACAAAGTTAGAAGAGATGACCACAATTCTTGCTCTGCCATTCCATGTTTTGGAACCTAAGGGCCATGGCCTACACTTAAATTAGATTATACATCCTGCCTAGATTCCATCCTTTTTCTATCTTCTATGCTCAACTGGGAGTCACTGCCATGAATTGGTGTCTGTATGAAGATGTTTCACTGAACACAGACCTTCCTATTGTCAAAGGTATGGACATCCGAGACTAGAGCCCTGTAAGCAACTCTTCATGATTTCAACACAGTCTGTTCCAACAGAGTCCATGTTTCGACCCTCTCAAAACTGTTGAGAGTCAGACCTAAAGCACACATCCCTTAACAGGTTTGAAGCCATCTCGACAGAGGTAGACAGCTTGGATGACCCAGGTCGTGATCTGCCTTTTGGACGCCTAAGGTTCGTGGCCTGCACTAAATTGAAGATCAAACAAGCCCAGAGCCCGTCCTTGTTCTATATTCTTCAATCAACTGGGAAGACACTGCCACGAATAGGTTTAAACCTGAAGAAATTTCACTGAACAAAGACCTTCCTAGTGTCACCGGTATGGACGTCTGAGACTAGGGCACTATTCGCGACACTTCATGTTTTCAACAAAATCAGTTCCAACTGCTTCCGTGTTTTCACCTTCTCAAAACTGTCACATCCGTCCTAAAGAACACATCACTTACCAGGTTTGAAGCCTTTTCAACAGAGGTAGACTGTTTTGATGACCAAATGTCGTGCTCCGCCATTCAAAGTTTTGGAAGGATAAGGGTCGTGGCTTGCACCTAACCATGACTACCCACCCTGCCCAGAGTCCATTCTTGTTCTATCTTCTTTCCTCTACCGGGAAGACACTGCCACGAATGGGTGTTCGCCTTCAGAAATTTAACTGAATGCAGACCTTTGAATGGTCACTGAATGGACTTCGGAGACTAGGGTGACATTTATGACTCATCATGTTAATAACACCATCAGGGACAAGAGCTTCCATTTCTGACACTCTCAAAAGTGTTGCAAGTCCGTCCTAAAGCACACTTCCCTCATTACGTTTGAAGAGCTTTTGACAAAGGTAAACTGGATGACAACCAGTCTTGCTCTGCCATTCCATGTTTTAGAAACCTAAGGGCCATGGCTACACTTAAATTAGATTATACAACCTGCGTAGAGTCCGGCCTTTTTCTGTCTTCTATCCTCAACTGGGAAGACAATGTCACGAATGGGGGTCCATCTGAAAATGTTTCATTGAACACACACCTTCGTATGGTCAAAGGTATGGACATCCGAGACTAGGGCCCTGTTTGCGACTCCTCATGATTTCAACACAGTCTGTACCAACAGCATTTATGTTTCGACCTTCCCAAAATTGTTGAGAGTCCGACCTAAAGCACACATCCCTTAACAGGTTTGAAGCCTTCTCGACAGAAGTAGACAGTTTGGATGACCACAGGTCATGATCTGCCATCCCAAGATTTGGAAGCCTAGTGGCTGTGACCTACACTTAATGCTGAGTATCCATCAAGCCCGGAACCCGTCTTTGTTCTATATTCTTCCCTCAACTGGCAAGACACTGCCACTAGTGGGTGTATACCTGAAGAAGTTTCAATGAAGAAAGACCTTCCTAGGGACACCGGTTTGGACGTCTGAGACTAGGTCCCTCTATGCGACTATTCATGTTTTCAACACAGTCACTTCCAACAGCTTCCCTGTTTCGACCCTCTAAAAACTGTCACAAGTCCGTCCAAAATCACACATCCCTTACAATGTTTGAAGCTTTTTACACAGAGGTAGACAGTTTCGATGACCAGATGTTGAGCTCTGCCATTCATGTTTTGGAAGCCTATGGGCCGTGGCCTGCACTTCAATCTGGGTATCCAAACTGCCCACAGTCCATCCTTTTTCTATCTTCTTTCATCAACTGGGAAGATACTGCCAGGAATGGGTGTCGGCCTGAAGAAGTGTTACTGAACACAGAAGTTCCTACAGTCACTGGTATGGACGTCCGAGACTAGGCCTTGTATACGAATCTTCATGTTTCAACACTCATTTGCAACAGCTTCCATGTTTCAACCTTCTCAAAACTGCCGCGAGTTCATCATAATGCACATATGCTGTACGAGTTTTGAAGCCTTTTAGACAGAGGTAGACAGTTTGGATGACCACATGTCGTGCTCTGCCATTAAAAGTTTTGGAAAGGTAAGGGCCGTAGCCTGCACTTAACCATGATTATCCAAACTGCCCAGAGTCCGTCCTTGTTTTATCTTCTTTCCTTTACTGGGAAGACACTGTCACGAATGGGTGTTCATTTTCAGAAGTTTCACTGGATGCAGACTTTCAAATGTTCATTGAATGGACATTGGAGACTAGGGCGAAGTACACAACACATGAGGTTACCAACAACATGAAGGACAGCTTCCATTTTCAACACTCTCAAAACTGATGTGAGTCCCCCCTACAGCCCACTTCCCTCACTACGTTTGAAGAGTTTTTGACAGAGGTAGACTGGGTGACCATAAGTCTTGCTCTGCCATTCCATGTTTTGAAAACCTAAAGGCCATGGCCTACACTTAAGTTAGATTATACAACCTGGCTAGAGTCCCTCATTTTCCTATCATCTATCGTCAACTGGGAAGACATTGCCATGAATGGGTGTCCGCCTGAAGAAGTTTCACTGAACCACACCTTCCTATGGTCAAAGGTATGGACATCCGAGAGTAGGGCCCTGTATGCTACTCTTCATGTTTTCAACACAGTCCATTCCAACAGCTTCCATGTTTCTACCTTCTCAAAACTGCCGAGATTCTGACCTAAAGCACACATCCCTTAACAGGTTTGAAGCCTTCTCAACAGAGGTAGACAGTTTGGATGACCACTGGTTGTGATCAGCCATTCCATTATTTGGATGCCTAGGGTCCGAGGCCTACACTTAACCCTGAGTATCCAACCAACCCGCAGCCCTTCCTTGTTCTATATTGTTCCCTCAACTGGGAAGACACTGCCATGATTGGGTGTAAGCCTGAAGGAGTTTCACTGAACAAAGACCTTCCTAAGGTCACCGATATGGATGTCCGAGACTAGGGCCCTAGTTGCGACTCTTCATGTTTTCAACACAATTAGTTCCAACATCTTCCATGTTTCCAGCTTCTGAAAACTGTCATATGTCCATCCTAAAGCACACATCCCTTACCAGGTTTGAAGCCTTTTTGACAGAAGTAGACAGTTTGGATGACCACATGTTGAGCTCTGCATTCCATGTTTTGGAAGCTTAAAGGCCAAGGCCTACACTTCAATCTAAGTATCCAACCTGCCCAGAGTCCGTCCTAATTATATCTTCTTTCCTCAACTGGGAAGATACTGCCAGGAATGGGTGTTGGCCTCAAAAGGTGTCACTGAACACAGACCTTCCTGCGGTCACTGGTATTGACGTCCAAGTGTAGGCATTGTATACGAATCTTCATGTTTTCAACAACGTCATTTCTAACCACTTCCATGTTTCTACCTTCTCAAAACCGTCACAAGTCCCTCTTCAAGCACACATGCCTTACAAGTTTTGAAGCCTTTTCCACAGAGGTAGACAGTTTGGATGACCACATGTCGTGCTCTGCCCTTCAAAGTTTTGGAAGGGTAAGGGCCGTGGCCTGCACTTAACCATGATTATCCAACCTGCCCAGAGTCCGTCCTTGTTCTATCTTCTTTCCACTACTGGGAAGACACTGCCACGAATGGGTGTTCACCTTCAGGAGTTTCACTGGACACAGACCTTCGAATGGTCACTGAATGGACGTGGAAACTAGGGCGAAGTATACGACTCCTCATGTTACCAACACCATCAGGAACAAAAGCTTCCATTTCCGACACTCTCAACACTGTTGTGAGTCAGTCCTAAAGCACACTTCCCTCATTACGTATGAAGGGGTTTTGACAGAGGTAGACTGGATGACCACAAGTCTTGCTCTGCCATTCCATGGTTTGGAAACCTCAGGGCCATGGCCTACACTTAAGTTAGATTATACAACCGGCCTAGAGTCTGTCCTTTTTCTCTATTCTATCCTCAACTGGGAAGACACTGCCACGAATGAGTGTCACCTGAAGAAGTTTCACTGAACACAGACCTTCTTATGATCAAAGGTATGGACATCTGAGTCTGGGGCCCTGTAGGTGACTCTTCATGTTTTCAACACAGTCCGTTCCAACAGCTTCCATGTTTTGACACTCTCAAAAATGTTGATAGTACAATATAAAGCACACATTAATTACCAGGTTTAAAGCCTTTACGACAGAGGTAGACAGTTTCGATGACAAGATTTCGAGCTCTTTCCTTCCATGATTTGGAAGCCTAGGGGCCGTGGTCTGCACTTCAATCTGTGTATCCAACCTGCCCAGAGTCCGTCCTTGTTCCAACTTCTTTCCTCAACTGGGAAGACACTGCCAGGAATCTGTGTCGGCCTGAAGAAGTGTCACTGAACACAGACCTGCCTACGGTTTCTGATCTGGACAACCGAGCTTAGGCCTTGTATATGAATCTTCATGTTTTCAACACCCTCATTACCAACAGCTTTCATGTTTCGCCCTTCTCAAAACTATCACGAGACCGTCCTAAAGCACACTTCCCTCATTACGTTTGAAGAGTTTTTGATGAGGTTGGTTGTCCAGATGAGACATGGTTGATGAGAATGGTTGTCCACAAGTCTTTCTCAACTATTCCAAGTTTTGGAAACCTTAGGGCCATGGCCTACACTTAAGTTAGATTATACAAACTGCCAGAGTCCGTCCTTTTTCTATCTTATATCCTCAATTGGGAAGACACTGCCATGAATGAGTGTCCACCTGAAGAACTTTCACTGAACACATGCTTTCCTATGGTCAAAGGTATGAACATCCGAGACTGGAGCCCTGTAGGTGACTCTTCATATTTTCAACACAGTCCTTTCCAACAGCTTCCGTGTTTCGACCCACTCAAAACTTTCAAGAGTCCGACCTAAAGCACACATCCCTTAACAGGTTTGAAGCCTTCTCGACAGAAGTAGACAGTTTGGATCTCCACAGGTCGTGATATGCCATCTCATGTTTTGGACGCCTAGGGGCCATGGTCTGCACTTAACCCTGAGTATCTAATGAGCCCGGAGCCTGTCCTTGTTCCAAATTCTTCCCTCCACTGGGAAGAGACTGTCATGAGTGGGTGTAAGCCTCAAGAAGTTTCACTGAACAAAGACCATCCTAGGGTCACCGGTATGGACATCTGAGACTAGGGCCCTATATGCGACCCTTCATGTTTTCAACACAATCAGTTCCAACTGCTTCCATGTTTCCACCTTCTCAAAACTGTCACAATTCCGTCCTAAAGCACACAACCCTAACCAGGTTTGAAGCCTTTTTGACAGTGGTAGACAGTATGGATGAGCAGATGTCGAGCTCTACCATTCCACGTTTTGGAAGCCTTCAGGGCTGTTGGCCTGCATTTCAATCTGGGTATCCAACCTGCACAGAGTCCGTCATTGTTCTATCTTCTTTCCTCAACTGGGGAGACACTGCCAGGAATGGGTTCGCCCTGAAGAAGTGTCACTGAACACAGACCTTCGTATGGTCTCCATATGGACCTCTGGGACTAGGCCTTGTATACAAATCTTCATGTTTTCAACACCATCATTTCCAACAGCTTGCACGTTTCGTCCTTCTCAAACCTGTCGCGAGTTCATCCTAAAGCACACATGCCTTACCAGTTTTAAGACTTTTCGATAGAGTAGGCGGTGGGGATGACCACATGTCGTGCTCCACCATTCAAAGTTTTGGAACGGTAAGGGCCATGGCCTGCACTTAACCATGATTATCCAAACTGCCCAGAGTCCATTCTTGTTCTATCTTCTATCCTCTATTGCGAAAACACTGCCACGAATGTGTGTTCGCCTTCAGAAGTTTCACTGGATACAGACCTTCGATGGTCAATGAATGGACGTCAGAGACTAGGGCGAATTATATGACTCATCATGTTACCAACACCATCATGGACAAAAGCTTCCATTTTCGACACTCTCAAAACTGTTGTGAGTCTGTTCTAAAGCACACTTCTCTCATTACGTTTGAAGAGTTTTAACGGAGGTAGACTGGGTGACCACAAGTCTTGCTCTGCCATTCCATGTTTTGGACACCTTAGGGCCATGGTCTACACGTAAGGTAGATTATACAACCTGCCTAGGGTCCATCCTTTTTATATTTCCTTTTTTAAAATTTATTTTCAGCATAATACTATTCATTGTTTTTGCACCACACCCAGTGCTCCATGCAATCCGTGCCCTCTCTAATACCCACCACCTGATTCCCCCAACCTCCCCCCCCAGTACTTCAAACCCCTCAGATTGTTTTTCAGAGTCCATAGTCTCTCATGGTTCACCTCCCCTTCTAATTACCCCCAACACCCTTCTCCTCTCTAACTACCTTTTTTGTCCATGTTATTTGTTATGATCCACAAATAAGTGAAACCATATGATAATTGACTCTCTCTGCTTGAATTATTTCGCTCAGCATAATCTCTTCCAGTCCCGCCCATGTTGCTATGTTGAGTATTCATCCTTTCTGATGGAGGCATAATACTCCATAGTTTATATGGACCACATCTTCCTTATCCATTTGTCTGTTGAAGAGCATCTTGGTTCTTTCCACAGCTTGGCGACTGTGGCCATTGCTGCTATAAACATTGGGGTACAGATGGCCCTTTTTTTCACTACATCTGTATCTTTGGAGCAAATACCCAGTAGTGCAATGGCAGGGTCATAGGGAAGCTCTATTTTTAATTTCTTGAGGAATCTCCACACTGTTCTCCAAAGTGGCTGCACCAACTTGCATTCCCACCAACAGTGGAAGAGGGTTCCCCTTTCTCCACATCCCCTCCAACACATGTTGTTTCCTGTCTTGCTAATTTTGGCCATTCTAACTGGTTTAAGGTGATATCTCAATGTGGTTTTAATTTGAATCTCCCTGATGGCTAGTGATGATGAACATTTTTTCATGTGTCTGATGTGTCTGTTCATATCTTCTGCCCATTTTTTGATATGATTGTCTGTTTTGTGTGTGTTGAGTTTTAGGAGTTCTTTATAGATACTGGATATCAACCTTTTGTTTGTACTGTCATTTGCAAATATCTTCTCCCATTCCATGGGTTGCCTCTTTGTTTTCTTGACTGTTTCCTTTGCTGCGCAGAGGCTTTTGATTTTGATCAAGTCCTACAAGTTTATTTTTGCTTTTGTTTCCTTTGCCTTTGGAGACATATCTTGAAAGAACTTGCTGTGGCTGATATTGAAGAGATTACTGCCTATGTTCTCCTCTAGGATTCTGATGGATTCCTGTCTCACATTGAGATCTTTTATCCATTTTGAGTTTATCTTTGTGTACAGCGTAAGAGAATGGTCGAGTTTCATTCTTCTATATATAGCTGCCCATTTTCCCCAGAACCATTTCTTGAAGAGATTGTCTTTTCCACTGTTTATTTTTTCTATTTTGTCAAAGATTATTTGCCCATAGAGTTGAGGGTCCATATCTGGGCTCTCTACTCTGTTCCACTGGTCTATGTGTCTGTTTTTATGTCAGTACCATACTGTCTTGGTGATCACAGCTTTGTAGTAAAGGTTGAAATCAGGTAACGTGATGCCCCCAGTTTTATTTTTGTTTTTCAACATTTCCTTAGCGATTCGGGTCTCTTCTGGTTCCATATAAATTTTTGGATTATTTGCTCCAAATTTTTGGATTATTTGCTCTTTGAAAAATACTGGTGGAATGTTGATCGGAATGGCATTAAAAGTTTAGAGTTCTCTAGGCAGTATAGACATTTTAACAATGTTTATTCTTCCAATTCAAGAGCATGGAATGGTCTTCCATCTTTTTGTGTCTTCTTCAATCTTTCATGAGTGTTCTGTACTTCCTCGAGTAGAGTTCCTTTACCTCTTTGGTTAGGTTTATTCCCAGGTATCTTATGGTTCTTGGTGTTATAGTAAATGGAATCAATTCTCTGATTTCCCTTTCTGTCTTTTCATTGTTAGTGTATAAGAAAGCCACTGATTTCTGTACATTGACTTTGTATCCTGCCACGTTGCTGAATTGCTGTATGAGTTCTAGTAGTTTGGGGGTGGAGTCTTTTGGGTTTTCCATATAAAGAATCATGTCATCTGTGAAGACAGAGAGTTTGACTTTTTCATTGCCAATTTGGATACCTTTTATTTCTCT
Organism: Pteronura brasiliensis; assembly: GCA_004024605.1. Classification (NCBI taxonomy): domain Eukaryota; kingdom Metazoa; phylum Chordata; class Mammalia; order Carnivora; family Mustelidae; genus Pteronura; species Pteronura brasiliensis. The sequence continues at coordinate 117,367 of PJEN01004352.1, forward strand.
TTGTTGTCTGATTGCTGTTGCTAGGACTTCTAATACTATGTTGAACAGGAGTGGTGAGAGTGGGCATCCTTGTCATGTTCCTGATCTCAACGGGAAGGCTGCAAGCTTTTTCCCAATAAGGATGATACTTGCTATGGGTCTCTCATAGATAGATTTTATGATGTTCAGGAATGTTCCCTCTATCCCTATACTTTAAAGTGTTTTAATCAGGAACGGATGCTGGGTTTTGTCCAGTGCTTTTTTTCTGTATCCATTGAGAGTACCATGTGGTTCTTCTCTCTTCTCATATTAATTTGTTGTATCACATTGATTGATTTGTGAATGTTGAAATATCCTTGTACACAGGAATGAATCCCACCTGGTCATGGTGGAAAATCTTTTTAATGTGTTCTATCTTCTATCCTCATCTGGGACGACACTGCCATGAATGGGTGTCCGCCAGAAGAAGTTTCACTGAATACAGAACTTCCTATGGTCAAAGGTATGGACATTGGAGACTAGGGCCCTGTATGCGACTCTTTATGTTTTCAACACTGTCCATTCGATCATCTTCCATGTTTCGACCCTCTCAAAACTGTCGAGTGTCCGACCAAAAGCACGCATCTCTTAAGAGGTTTGAGGTCTTCTCGACAGAGGTAGACACTTTGGATGGCCACAGGTCATGATCAGCAATTCCATGTTTTGGAGCTTAGGGGCTCTGGCCTGCCCTTAACCCTGAGTATCCAAGAAGCTCGGAGCCCGTCCTTCTTTTATATTCTTCCCTCAACTGGGAAAACACTGACACGAGTGGGTGTAAGCCTGAAGTTTCACTGAACAAAGACTTTCCCAGGGTCACCAGAATGGATGTCTGATACTAGGGCCCTATACGCAACCCTTCATGTTTTCAACAAAATCAGTTCCAACTGCTTCCATGTTTCCACCCTCTCAAAACAGTCACAAGTCTATCCTAAAGCACACATCCTTTACCAGGTTTGAAGCCTTTTTGACAGAGGTAGATAGTTTGGATGAGCAGAGTTCGAGCTCTGCCATTCCATGTTTTGGAAGCCTTTAGGGCCATGGCCTGCACTTCAATCTGGGTATCCAACCTGCCCAGAGTCCGTCCTTGTTCTACCTTCTTTCCTTAACTGGGAAGACACTGCCAGGAATGCGTTCACCCTGAAGAAGTGTCACTGAACACAGACCTTCCTATGGTTACCGGTATGGACGTCTGACCGGTTGGCCTTGTATACGAATATTTATGTTATCTACACCATCATTTCCAACAGCTTCCATGTTTCGACCTTCTCAAAACTGTTGTGAGTCCTTCCTAAAGCACACTTCCCTCATTATGTTTGAAGAGTATATGACAGAGGTAGACTGGGTGACCACAAGTCTTGCTCTGCCATTCCATGTTTTGGAAACCTCAGGGCCATGGCCTACACTTAAGGTAGATTATACAAAATGCCTAGGTCTGTTCATTTTCTATAATCTATCCTCAACTGCGCAGACTCTGCCTCGAATGGGTGTCCGACTGAAGAAGTTTCTCTGATCACAGACCTTCCTATGGTCAAAGGTATTGACATCTGAGTCTGGGGCCCTGTATGCGACTCTTCATGTTTCAACATGTCCGTAAACAGTTTCCATGTTTCGACCCTCTCAAAACTGTGGAGAGTCCGACCTAAAGCACACATTCCTTTACAATGTTTAAAGCCTTTCAACAGATGTAGACAGTTTGGATGACCAGAAGTCGAGCTCTGCCATTCCATGTTTTGGAAGCCTAAGGGCTGTGGCTGCACTTCACTCTGGATATCCAACCTGCCAAGAGTCCGCCCTTGTTCCAACTTCTTTCCCAACATGGAAGTCACTGCCAAAAATGGGTGTCGGCCTGAAGAAGTTTCACTGAACACAGACCTTCCTACGGTCGCCGGTATCGACGTCTGCGACGAGGCCTTGTATACGAACTTTTATGTTTTCAACACCGTCATTTCCAACAGCTCCCATGTTTTGTCCTTCTCAAAACTTTCGCGAGTCTGTCCTAAAGCACACATATCTTACCAGCTTTGAAGACTTGTCGATAGAGGTAGACAGTTTGGATGACCACATGTCGTGCTCCGCCATTCAAAGTTATGGAAGGTTAAGGGCCGAGCCCTGTACTTAACCATGATTATCCAACCTGCCCAGAGTCCGTTCTTGTTGTATCTTCTTACCTCTACAGGGAAGACACTGCCACGAATGGGTGTTTGCCTTCAGAAGTTTCACTGGACGCAGACCTTGGAATCGTCACTGAATGGAAGTTGGAGACTAGGGCGAAGTATACGTCTCATCATGTTACCAACACCATCAGGGAAAACAGCTTCCATTTTTGACATTCTCAAAACTGTTGTGAGTCCGTCCTGAAGCACACTTCCCTCATTACGTTTGAAGAGTATTTGACAGAGGTAGCCTGAATGACTACAAGTCTTGCTCTGCAATTCCATGTTTTGGACACCTAAGGGCCATGCCCTACACTTAAATTAGATTGTACAATGTGCCTAGGGTTTGTCCTTTTTCTATCTTCTATCTCAACTGGTAAGACACTTCCACGAATGGGTGTCCACCTGAAGAACATTCACTGAATGCAGACCTACCTATGGTCAAAAGTATTTACATACAAAACTGGGGACCTGTATGTGACTCTTCTTGATTTCAACACAGTCTGTTCCAACAGCTTCCATGTTTTGACACTCACAAAACTGTCAAGAGTCAAACCTAAAGCACACATCCCTTAACAGGTTTGAAGCCTTCTCGACAGAGGTAGACAGTTTCGATGACCACAGTTTGTAATCTGCCATTCCATGTTTTGGACGGCTAAGGGCCTTGGCCTGCACTTAACCCTGTGGATCCAACCAGCCCTAGTCCTTCCTTGTACTATATTCTTCCCTCATCTTGGAAGACACTGCCACAAATGGGTGTAAGCCTGAAGAAGTTTCACTGAACAACCTAGGGTCACTGGTATGGACCTCTGAGACTAGGGCCCTATACGTGACCCTTCATGTTTTCAACACAATCAGTTCCAACTGCTTCCATGTTACCACCTTCTCAAAACTGTCACAAATCCGTCCTAAAGCACAAAACCCTTCCCAGGTTTGAAGCCTTTTCGACAGAGTTAGTTTGGATGAGCAGATGTTGAGCTCTGCCATTACATGTTTTGGAAGCCTAAGGGCCATGCCCTGCACTTCAATCTGGGTATCCAACCTGACCAGAGTCCATCCTTGTTCCATCTTCTTTCCTCAAATGGGAGGACACTGCCAGGAATGGGTGTCAGCCTGAAGAAGTGTCACTGAACACAGACCTTCCTATGGACACCGGTATGGACGTACGAGTCTATGACTTGTATACGAATCTTCATTTTTTTCTACAGTCATGTCCAACAGCTTCCACATTTCGACCATCTCAAAACTGTCATGAGTCCGTCAATTTTTGAAGCCTTTTCCACAATGGTAGACAGTTTGGATGAACACATGTAATGCTCCGCCATTCAAATTTTTGTAGGGTAAGGGTCGTGGCCTGCACTTAATCATGATTATCCAACCTGCCCAGAGTCCGTCTTTGTTCTATCTTCTTTCCTCTACTGGGAAGACACTGCCACGAATGGGTGTTCACCTTCAGAAATTTCACTATGCAAACCTTCACATGGTCACTGAATGGACGTCAGAGACTAGGGCGAATATACGACTCATCATGTTACAAACACCAGCAGGAACAACAGCTTCCATTTTCGACCCTCAAAATTTTCAAGAGTCCGACCTAAAGCACACATCCTTTAACAGGTTTGAAGCCTTCTCAACCAAGGAGACAGTTTGGATGACCACATGTCGTGATCTGCCATTCCAAGTTTTTGACGCCTATAGGCCGTGACATGCACTTAACCCTGCATATCCAACCAGCCCGGAGCCCGTCCTTATTCTATATTATTACCTCAACTGGGAAGACACTGCCATGAATGAGTTTAAGCCTGAAGAAGTTTCACTGAACAAAGACTTTCCTTGGTTCACCAGTATGGACGTCTGAGACTAGGGCCCTATATGCAACTCTTCATGTTTTCAACACAATCTGTTCCAAATGCTTCCATGTTTCCACCTTCTCAAAACTGTCACAAGACTGTCCTAAAGCACACACCCATTACCGGGTTTGAAGCCTTTTCGACTAGGTAGACAGTTTGGGTGACCACATGTCAAGCTCTGCCATTCCATGTTTTGGAAGCCAAAGGGCCATGGCCTGCACTTCAATCTGGGTATCCAAAACTGACCAGAGTCCGTTCTTTTTCTATCTTCTTTCCTCAACCAGGAAGACACTGTCAGGAATGGGTGTCAGCCTGAAGAAGTGTCACTGAACAAAGACCTTCCTATGGTCACCGGTATGGACGTCCGAGACGAGGCCTTATATATGAATCTTCATTATTTCAACACCGTCATTTCAAACAGCTTCCATGTTTTGACTTTCACCAAACTGTAGCTGGTCTCTTCTAAAGTACATATGCCTTACCAGTTTTGAAGCCTTTTCGACAGTGGTAGACAGTTTGGATGACACATATCGTGCTCCACCCTTCAAAGTTTTGGAAGGATAAGGGCCGTGGCCTGTACTTAACCATGATTATCTAACCGGCCCAAAGTCCGTCCTTGTCCTATCTTAATTCCTAAAGGGATGAAAACGGGAAGACACTGCCAGGAATGGGTGTCGGCCAGAAGAAGTGTCTCTGAACACAGACCTTCCTACAGTCATCGGTGATGGACGTGCAAGACTAGGCCTTGTAAGCGAATCTTCATGTTTTCAACATAGTCATTTCCAACAGCTTCCATGTTTCAACCTTCTCAAAACTGTAGCAAGTCCGTTCTAAAGCACGCATACCTTACCAATTTTGAAGCCCTTTTGACAGAGGTAGACAGTTTGAATGAAATATGTCGTGCTCCCCTCTTCAAATTTTGGAAGGGTAAGGGCCGTGGCCTGCACTTAACCATGATTATCCAAGCTGCCCAGAGTCTGTCCTTGTTCTATCTTCTTTCCTCTACTGGGAAGACACTGTCACAAATGGGTGTTCGCCTTCAGAAGTTTCACTGGACGTAGACCTTTGAATGGTCAGTGAATGGACGTCAGAGACAAGGGCGAAGTATACGACTGATCATGTTACCAACACCATCAGGGACAATAGCTTCCATTTCCGACAATCTCAGAACTGTTGCAAGTCCGTCCTAAAGCACATTTCCCTCATTACGTATGAAGAGATTTTTTAAATTTTTTTTTATTTTTTCAGCATAACAGTATTCATTATTTTTGCACCACAACCAGTGCTCCATTCAATCCGTGTCCTCTACAATACCCACCACCTGGATCCTCCAACCTCCCACCCCCCGCCACTTCAAAACCCTCAGATTGTTTTTCAGAGTCCATAGTATCTCAAGGTTCACCTCCCCTTCCAATTTACCCCAACTCCCTTCTCCTCTCTAACTCCCCTTGTCTTCCATGCTATTTATTATGCCCCACAAATAAGTGAAACCATATGATAATTGACGCTCTCTGATTGACTTATTTCACTCAGCGTAATCTTCCATGCCCGCCCATGTTGCTACAAAAGTTGGGTATTCATCCTTTCTGATGGAGGCATAATACTCCATAGTGTATACAGACCACATCTTCCTTATCCATTCGTCTGTTGAAGGGCATCTTGGTTCTTTCCACAGTTTGGCGACCATGGCCATTGCTGCTATAAACATTGGGATACAGATGGCCCTTCTTTTTTTTTTTAATCATTTTTTAATTTATTTTCAACATAACAGTATTCATTGTTTTTGTACCACATCCAGTGCTCCATGCAATCCGTGCCCTCTCTAATACCCACCACCTGGTTCCCCCAACCTCCCACCCCTGCACCTCTTCAAACCCTTCAGATTGTTTTTCAGAGTCCATAGTCTCTCATTGCTCACCTCCCCTTCTAATTTCCCCCAAATGCCTTCTCCTAACTCCCCATGTCCTCCATGCTATTTGTTATGCTACACAAATAAGTGAAACTATATGATAATTGACTCTTTCTGCTTGACTTATTTTTCACTACACCTGTATATTTGGGGTAAATACCCAGTAGTGCAATGGCAGGGTCATAGGGAAGCTCTATTTTTAATTTCTTGAGGAATCTCCACACTGTTCTCCAAAGTGGCTGCACCAACTTGCATTTCAACCAACAGTGTAAGAGGGTTGCCCTTCTCCACATCCCCTCCAACACATGTTGTTTCCTGTCTTGCTAATTTTGGCCATTCTAAGTGGTGTAAGGTGGTATCTCAATGTGGTTTTAATTTGAATCTCCCTGATGACTAGTAATGATGAACATTTTCTCATGTGTCTGATAGCCATTTGGATGTCTTCTTTGGAGAAGTGTTTGTTCATATCTTCTGCCCATTTTTTTATATGATTGTCTGTTTTGTGTGTGTTGAGTTTGAGGAGTTCTTTATAGATCCTGGATATCAACCTTTGTCTGTACTGTCATTTGCAAATATCTTCTCCCATTCTGTGGGTTGCCTCTTTGTTTTCTTGACTGTTTCCTTTGCTGTGCAGAAGCTTTTGATTTTGATGAAGTCCCACAAGTTTATTTTTGCTTTTGTTTCCTTTGCCTGCACTTAACCATGATTATCGAAGCTGCCCAGAGTCCATACTTGTTCTATCTATTTTCTCTACTGGGAAGACACTGCCATGAATGGGTGTTCGCCTTCAGAAGTTACACTGGTCTCAGACCTTCAAATGGTCATGAATGGACGTCAGATACTAGGGCGGACTCTACGACTCCTCATGTTACCAAAACCATCAGGTACAATAGCTTCCATTAACAACACTCTCAAAGCCATTGTGAGTCTGTCCTAAAGCACGCTTCCCTCATTACGTTTGAAGAGTTTTTGACAGAGGTAGACAGGGTGACCACAAGTCTTGCTCTGCCATTCTGTGTTTTGGAAACTTCAGGGCTGTGGCCTATACTTAAATGAGATTATACAACCTGCCTAGAGACCATCCTTTTTCTATCTTCTATCCTCAACTGGGAAGACACTTCCAGGAATGGGTGTCTGACCGAAGAAGTTTCACTGAACACAGACCTTCCTATGGCCAAAGATATGGACATCTGAGACTAGGGCCCTGTATGTGACTCTTCATGTTTTCAACACAATCCTGTCCAACAAATTCCATGTTCCGACACTCCAAAACTGTTGAGAGTCCCACCTAAAGCACACATCCCCAACAGTTTTGGAGCCTTCTTGACAGAGGTAGACAGTTTGGATGACCACAGGTCGTGATCTGCCATTCCATGTTTAAGACTCTTAATTGCCGTCGCCTGCACTTAACCCTGAGAATCCAACAAGACTGGAGCCCGTCCTTCTTCCATATTCTTCCCTCAACTGGGAAGACACTGCCACGAATGAGTGTAAGTCTGAAGAAGTTTCACAGAACAAAGAGCTTCCTAGGGTTACCAGTATGGACGTCTGAGACTAGGGCACTGTACGGGACTCTTCAGTTTACAACACAATCAGTTCCAACTACTTCCATGATTCCTCCTTCTCAAAACTGTCAGAAGTTCGTCCTAAAGCACACAATCCATCCCAGGTTTGAAGGCTTTTCGACAGAGGTTGACAGTTTGGATGACCAGATATCAAGCTCTGCCATTCCATGTTTTGGAAGCCTAAGGTCCTTGGCCTACACTTTAATCAGATTATACAACCTGCCTAGAGTCCATCCTTTTTCTATCTTCTATCCTCAACTGGGAAGACACTCCCACAAAATGGGTGTCCAACTGAAGAAGTTTCACAGATCAAAGACCTTCCTAGAGTTACCGGTATGGACGTCTGAGACTAGCACCCTATAGGCTACTCTTCATGTTTTGAAAAGGCTTTAAAACTGGTAAGGCATGTGTACTTTAGGATGGAATCGCAATAGTTTTGAGAAGGTCAAAACATGGAAGCTGTTGGAAATGACGGTGTTGAAAACGAAGATTCTTATACAAGGCTTAGCCTCGGACGTCCATACTGGTGACCGTAGGAAGGTCTGTGTTCAGTGAAACTTCTTCAGGCTTACACCCATTCGTGGCAGTGTCTTCCCAGTAGAAGAAAGAAGATCAACAAGAAAGGACTCTAAGCAGGTAGGATACCCAGATTGAAGTGCAAGACACGGCCCTTAGGCTTCCAAAACATGGAATGGCAGAGCTCGACATCTGGTCATCCACTGTCTTCCTCGGTCGAAAAGGCTTCAAACCTGCTAAGGGTTGTGAGCTTTAGGATGGACTAATGACAGTTTTGAGAAGGTGGAAACATGGAAGCAGTTGGAACTGATTGTGTTGAAAACATGTAGAGTCGCTTATAGGGCCCTAGTCTCAGACGTCCATATCGGTGCAACTAGGAAGGTCTGTGTTCATTGAAACTTCTTCAGGCTTACACCCATTCGTGGCAGTGTTTTCCCAGCTGAGGGAAGAATATAGAACAAGGACGGGCTCTGGGCTGGTTGGATCCTCAGTGTTAACTGCAGGCCACGCCCTTAGTGTCTAAAACATGGAATGGCAGATCATGACCTGTGGTCATCCAAACTGTCTGCCTCTGTCGAGAAGGCTTCCAACCTCTTAAGGGATGTGTGCTTTAGGTCAGACTCTTGACAGTTTTGAGAGGGTCGAAACATGGAAGCTGTTGGAAAGGACTGTTTTGAAAACGTGAAAAGTCGCATCCAGGGCCCTAGTCTCGGATGTCCATACCTTTCACCATAGGAAGGTCTGTGTTCACTGAAACTTCTCCAGGCAGACACGCATTCGTGGCAGTGTCTTCCCAGTTGAGGGAGAATATAGAACAAGGACGGGCTCTGGGCTGCTTCAATACTCAGAGTCAAGTGCAGGCCACGGCCCTTAGGTGTCCAACACATGGAATGGCAGATCACGACCTGTGGTTATCCAAACTGTCTACCTCTGTCAAGAAGTCTTCAAACCTGTTAAGGGATGTGTTCTTTAGGTCAGACTCTCAACAGTTTTGAGAGGGTCGGAAAATAGAAGGTGTTGGAACAGACTTTGTTGAAAACATGAAGAGTCACATACAGGGCCCTAGTCTCGGATGTCCATAGCTTTGACCATAGGAAGGTCTGTGTTCAGTGAAACTTCTTCAGGCGGACGCCCATTCGTGGCAGTGTCTTCCCAGTTGAGGATAGAAGATAGCAAAAGGACGGACACTGTGCAGGTTGGATACCCAGATTGAAGTGAAGGCCATGGCCCTGAAGGCTTCCAAAACATGGAATGGCAGAGCTCGACATTGCTCATTCCAAAACTTGGAATGGCAGGGCAAGACTTGTGGTCATCCAGACTACCACTATCAAAAAGTCTTCAAACGTAATGAGGATAGTGTGCTTTAGGACGGACTCTCAATGGTTTTGAGAGTGTCAGAAATGGAAGCTGTTGTCCTTGATGGTGTTGGTACTATGAGGAGTTGTAGAGTTCGCCCGTCTCTGACATCCATTCAATGACCATTTGAAGGTCTGTGTCAAGTGAAACTTCTGAAGGGAAACACCCATTTGTGGCAGTGTCTTCCCAGTAGAGGAAAGAAGATAGAACAAGTACGGACTCTGGGCAGATTGGATAATCATGGTTAAGTGCAGGCCACGGCCCTTCCCCTCCAAAACTTTGAAGAGTGAAGCATGACATGTGGTCATCCAAACTGTCTACCTCTGTGGAAAAGGCTTCAAAACTGGTACGGAATGTGTGCTTTTGGACGGACTTGTGAGAGTTTTGAGAATGTGGAAACATAGAAGCAGTTGGAACTGATTGCGTTGAAATCATGAAGAGTCATTTTTAGGCCCTAGTCTCAACGCCCGTACTGGTGTCCCTAGGAAGGTCTGTGTTCAGTGAAACTTCTCCAGGCTTACACCCATTCGTGGCAGTGTCTTCCCATTTGAGGGAAGAATATAGAACAATGATGGGCTCCAGGCTGGTTGAATACTTAGGGTTAAGTGCAGGCCACATCCCTTAAGCATCCACAACATGGAGTGGCAGATCACGAACTGTGGTCATCCAAATTGTCTACCCCTGTTGTGAAGGCTTCAGACCTGTTAAGGGATGTGTGTTTTAGGTCGAACTCTTACAGTTTTGAGAGGGTCAAAACATGGACGGTGTTGGAACAGACTGTGTTGAAAACAAGAAGAGTCACATACAGGGCCCTAGTCTCAGATGTCCATGCCATTGACCGTAGGATAGTGTGTGTTCAGTGAAACTTCTGGCGGACACCCATTCGTGGCAGTGTCTTCCCAGTTGAGGATAGAAGATAGAAAAAGGACGGATGCTAGTCAGGTTGTATGCTCTCATTCAAGTGTAGGCAATGGCCCTTAGGTTTCAAAACATGGAATGGGAGAGCAAGACTTGTGGTCATCCATTCTACCTCTGTCAAAAACTCTTCAAATGTAATGAGGAACATGTGCATTTGGACGGACTCACAACAGTTATGAGAGTGGCGAAATGGAAGCTATTGTCCCTGATGTGTTGGTAACATGATGAGTCATATAATTTGCCCAAGTCTCTGACGTCAATTCAGGGACCATTCAAAGGTCTGCGCCCAGTGAAACTTCTAAAGGCAATCACCCATTCTTAGCAGTGTCTTCCCAGTAGAGAAAAGAACATAGAAAAAGGACGGACTCTGGCCTGGTTGGATAATCATGGTTAAGTGCAGGCCATGGCCCTTATACTTCTAAAACTTTGAATGGTGGAGCATGACATGTGGTCATCCAAACTGTCTACCTCTGTTGAAAAGGTTCCAAAAATTGTAAGGTATGTGTGCTTTGGACAGACTCGTGACAGTTTTGAGAAGGTAGAAACATGGAAACTGTTGGAAATGATGGTTTTGAAAAAAGGAAATATTCGTATAAAGGCCTAGTCGTGGACGTCCATAACGGTGACCGTAGGAAGTTCTGTGTTCAGTGACATTTCTTCAGGCTGACACACATTCCTGGCAGTGTCTTCCTAGTTGAGAAAAGAAGATAGAACAAGGACGGACTCTGGGCAGGTTGGATACCCAGATATAAGTACAGGCCACCGCCCTAAAGGCTTCTAAAACATGGAATGGCAGAGCTCGACATCTGGTCATCCAAAGTGTCTACCTCTGTCAAAAAGGCCTCAAACCTGGTAAGGGATGTGTGCTTTAGGACGGACTTGTGACAGTTTTGAGAAGGTGGAAACATGAAAGCAGTTGGAACTGATTGTGTTGAAAACATGAAGAGTCGCTTATAGGGCCCTACTCTCAGATGTCCATACCAGTGAACTAAGGAATGTCTTTGTTCTTTGAAACTTCTTTAAGCTTATACTCACTCGTGGTTGTGTCTTTCCAGTTGAGGGAAGATTATAGAACAAGGATGGGCTCTGGGCAGGTTGGATACGCAGGGTTAAGTACGTGGCACGGCCACTAGGTGTCCAAAACATGGAAAGGCAGATCACGACCTGTGGTCATGCAAACTGTCTGTCTCTGTCAAGAAGGCTCCAAACCTCTTAAGGGATGTGTGCTTTAGGTCTGACTCTCGACAGTTTTGAGAGGGTCGAAACATGGAAGCTGTTGGAATGGACTGTGTTGAAAACATGAAGAGTTGCATACAGGGCCGTAGACGTGGGTGTCCATACCTTTGACCATAGGAAGGTCTGTGTTCAGTGAAACTTGTTCAGGAGGACACCCACTCGTGTCAGTGTCTTCCCAGTTGAGGATAGAAGATAGAAAAAGGACGGACTCAAGGCAGGTTGTGTAATCTAACTTAAGTGTAGGCCATTGCCCTTAGGTTTCCAAAACATGGAATGGCAGAGCAAGACTTGTGGTCATACAGTCTACCTCTGTCGAAAACTCTTCAAATGTATTGAGGGAAGTGTGCTTTAGGATGGACTCGCAAAAGTTTTGAGAGTGAAGAAAATGGAAGCTGTTGTCCCTGATGGTGTTGGTTACATGATGAGTCGTATACTTCGCCCTAGTATCCGATGTGCATTTGTTACCATTCGAAGGTCTGCGTCCAGTGAAAGTTCTGGAGACGAACACCCATTCGTGGCAATGTCTTCCCAGTAGAGGAAAGAAGATAGAACAAGGACGGACTCAGGGCAAGTTGGATAATCATGGTTAAGTGCAGGCATGGCCCTTAACCTTCCAAAACTTTGAAAGGTAGAGCTGACATGTGTCATCCAAACTGTCTACCTCTGTGAAGAGGCTTCAAAACTGGTAAGGCATGTGTGTTTTAGGACGGACTCGAGACAGTTTGGTGATGGTTGAAAAGTGGAAGCTGTTGGAAATGATGGTGTTGAAATCATGAAGATTCATATTCAAGGCCTAGTCTTGGACGTCTGTACCAGTGACTGTAGGAAGTTCTGTGTTCAGTGAGACTTCTTCAGGTTGACACCCATTTTGGCCGTGTCTTCCCAGTTGAGGCAAGAAGATAGAACAAGGACGGACTCTGGGTAGATTGGATAATCATGGTTAAGTGCAGGTCACGGCCCTTACCCTTCCAAAACTTTGAAGGGCGGAGCTCGACATGTGTCATCCAAATTGTCTACCTCTGTCGAAAGGGCTTCAAAACTGGAAAGCCATGTATGCTTTAGGACGGACTCGTGACAGTTTTGAGAAGCTCGAAACATGGACGCTGTTGGAAATGACGGTGTTGAAGACATGAAGATTCGTATACAAGGCTAGCCTTGGACATCCATACCAGTGACCGTAGGAAGGTCTGTGTATAGTGACACTTCTTCAGTCTGACACCCATTCCTGGCAGTGTCTTTCCTGTTGAGGAAAGAAGATAGGTCAAGGATGGACTCTGCGCAGTTTGGATATCCAGATTGAAATGCAGGCTACGGCCCTTAGGCTTCAAAACATGGAATGGCAGAGCTCGACATGTGGTCATCCAAATTGTCTACCTCTGTCAAAAAGGCTTGAAACCTGGTAAGGGCTGTGTGCTTTAGGACGGACTTGTGACAGTTTTGAGAAAGTGGAAACAGTTGGAACTGATTGTGTTGAAAACATGAAGAGTCACTTATAGGGGCCTAGTCTCAAATGTCCACACCGGTGCAACTAGGAAAGTCATTGTTCAGTGTAACTTCTTCAGGCTTACACCCATTCATGGCAGTGTCATCCCAGGTGAGGATAGAAGATAGAAAAAGGATGGAATCTAGGCAGGTTGCATAATCTAATTTAAGTGTAGGCAATGGCCTTAGATTTCCAAAACATGGAATGGCAGAGCAAGACCTGTGGTCATCCAGTCTACCTCTGTCAAAATCTTTCAAATGTAATGAGGGAAGTGTGATTTTGGACGGACTTGTGACAGTTTTGGGAGTGTCGAAAATGGAAGCAGTAGTCCCTGATGTTGTTGTTAACATGATGAGTCGTATATTTCGCCCTAGTCTCTGAAGTCCATTCAGTTACCATTTAAAGGTCTGCGTCCAGAGAAATTTCTGAAGGTGAACACCCATTCGTGGAACTGTCTTCCCAGTAGAGGAAAGAAGAAAGAACAAGGACGGACTCGGGCAGGTTGGATAATCATGGTTAAGAGCAGGCCACAGCCCTTACCATTCCAAAAATTTGAATGGCAGAGCACGACATGTAGTCACACAAACTGACTACCTCTGTTGAAAAGGCTTCAAACCTGGTAAGGCATGTGTGCTTTAGGACGGACTCGCAACAGTTTTCAGAAGGTCGTAACTTGGAAGCTGTTGGAAATTATGGTGTTGAAAACATGAAGATTCGTATACAAGGCCTACTCTCACACGTATATACCTGTGACCGTAGGAAGGTCTGTGTTCAGTGATAGTTCTTCTGGCCAACACCCATTCCTGGCAGTGTCTTCCCAGTTGAGATAAGAAGATATAAGTAGGATGGACTCTGGGCATGTTGGATTCCTAGATTGAAGTCCAGGCCATGGCCCTTAGGCTTCCAAAACATGGAATGGCACAGCTCGAAATCTGTCATCCAAACTGTCTACCTCTGTCAAAAAGGCTTCAAACGTGGTAAGGGATGTGTGCTTTAGGATGGACTTGTGAGAGTTTTGAGAAGGTGGAAACATGGAAGCAGTTGGAACTGATTGTGTTGAAAACAATGATGAGTTGCGTATAGGGCCCTAGTCTTAGAAGGCCATACCAGTCACCCTAGGAAGGTCTTTGTTAAGTGAAATGTCTTCAGGCTTCCACCCACTCGTGGCAGTGTTTTCCCAGTTGAGGGAAGAACATAGAAGAAGGACGGGCTTCGGGGTGTTTGTATACTCAGGGTTAAGTGCAGCCACTGCCCCCTTGGCGTCCAAAACATGGAATGGCAGATACGAACTTTCATCATCCAAACTATCTACCTCTGTCAAGAAGGCTTGAAACCTCTTAAGGGATGTGTTCTTTAGGTAGGACTCTCGACAGTTTTGAAAGGGTCAAAACATGGAAGGTGTTGGAACGGACTGTGTTGAAAACATGAAGAGTTGCATACAGGGCCCTAGTCTTGGATGTCCATACCGTTGACTATAGGAAGTTCTGTGCTCAATGAAACTTCTTAGGTCGGACACCCATTTGTGGCTGTGTCTTCCCAGTTGAGTATAGAAGATTGAAAAAGGATGGACTCGATGCAGGTTGTATAATCAAATTTAAGTGTTGGTCATGGCCCTTAGAGTTCCAAAACAAGGAATGGCAGAGGAAGACATGTGGTTACCCAGTCTACCTCTGTCAAAAACTCTTCAAACCTCATGAGGGAAGTGTGCTTTAGGATGGACTCGATACATTTTTGAGAGTGTCGAAAATGGAAGGTTTTGTCCCTGATGGTGTAGGTAACATGAGATGAGTCGTATAATTCGCCCTAGTCTTCAACATCCATTCAGGGACCACTCGAAGGTCTACATCCAGTGAAACTTATGAAGGCGAACACCCATTCGTGCCAGTGTCTTCCCAGTAGAGGAAAGAAGATAGAACAAGGATAGAATCTGGGCAGGTTGGATAATCATAGTTAAGTGCAGGCCATGGCCCTTAGCCTACCAAAACTTTGAATGGAGGAGTACGACATGTGGTCATCCAAACTGTTTACCTCTGTCAAAAAGGCTTCAATACTGGTAAGGCATGTGTGCTTTAGGATGACTCGCGACACTTTTGAGAAGTTCAAAACATGGAAGCTGTTGGAAATGACTATGTTGAAAACATGAAGATTCATATACAAAGCCTAGTCTCAGACTTCCATACCAGTGACCTTAGGAAGGTCTGTGTCCAGTGGCCGACACCCATTCCTGGCAGTGTCTTCCCAGTTGAGGAAAGAAGCTGGAACAAAGACGGACTCTGGGCAAGTTGGATACCCAGATTGAAGTGCAGGCCACGGCCCTGAAGGCTTCCAAAACATGGAATGGCACAGCTCAAAATCTGTTCATCCAAACTGTCTACCTCTGTTGAAAAGGCTTCAAACCTGGCAAGGGACGTGTGCTTTAGGACGGACTTGTGAGAGTTTTGAGAAGGTGGAAACATGGAAGCAGTTGGAACTGATCGTGTTGAAAAAATGAAGAGTCGCGTATAGTGCCCTAGTCTCAGATGTCCAAACCGATGACACTAGTAAGGTGTTTGTTCAGTGAAACTTCTTCAGGACTACAACCACTTGTGGCAGTGTCTTCCCAGTTGAGGGAAGAATATAGAACAAGGACGGTCTCCAAGCTGGTTGGATCCTCAGGGTTAAGAGCAGGCCACAGCCCCTAGGCGTCCAAATCATAGAATGGCAGATCATGACCTGTGGTGATCCAAACTGTCTGCCTCTGTAGAGAAGGCTTCAAACATGTTAAGGGATGTGTGCTTTAGGTCGGACTCTCGGCAGTTTTGAGAGGGTCGAAATATGGAATCTTTTGGAACAGACTGTGTTGAAAACATGTAGAGTCGCACAGAGAGCACTAGTCTCAGATGTCCATACCCTTGATCATAGGAAGGTCTGTGTTCAGTTACACTTCTTCAGGCTGACACCCATTCCTGGCAGTGTCTTCATAGTTGAGGAAAGATGATAGAATAAGGACGGACTCTGGACAGGTAGGATACCCAGATGGAAGTGCAGGCCACAGCCCTTAGTCTTCCAAAACATGGAATGACAGAGCTCGATATCTGGTGATCCAAACTGTCTACCTCTGTTGAAAAGGCTCAAACCTGGTAAGGGAGGTGTGCTTTAGCACGGACTTGTGACATTTTTGAGAAGGTGGAAACAGGGAAGCAGTTGGAACTGATTGTGTTGAAAACATGAATAGTCGCATATAGGGCCCTAATCTCAGACGTCCAAACCAGGGACCCTAGGAAGGTTTTGCTCAGTGAAACTTCTTAAGGCTTATACCCACGCTTGGAAGTGTCTTCCCAGTTTAGGGAAGAATATAGAACAAGGACGGGCTCCGTGCTGTTTGGATACTCAGGGTTAAGTGCAAGCCATGGCCCGTAGGCGTCCAAATCATGGAATGGCCGAACACGACCTGTGGTCATCCAAACTGTCTACCGCTGTTGAGAAGACTTCAAACCTGTTAAGGGATGTGTGCTTAAGGTCGAACACTCGGCAGTTTTGAAAGGGTCGAAATATGGAAGCTGTTGGAACGGACTGTGTTGAAAATATGAAAAGTCGCATACAGGGCACTAGTCTCAGATGTCCATACCTTTGACCATGGATAAGTCTGTGTTCAGTGAAACTTCGTCAGGTTGACTCCCATTCGTGGCAGTGTCTTCCCTGTTGAGGATAGAAGATAGAAAATGGATGGACATTAGGCAGGTTGTATAATCAAACCTAAGTGTAGGCAATGGCCCTTAGGTTTCCAAAACATGGAATGGCAAAGCAAGAGTTGTGGTCACCCAGTCTACTTCTGCCAAAAACTTCAAACATATCGAGGGAAGTGTGTTTTAGGATGGACTCGCAACTGCTTTGACATGGTTTAAAATGAAAGCTGTTGTCCCTGATGGTGTTGGTAACATGGTTAGTCATACTTCGTCCTAGTCTCCGAAGTCCATTCAGGGACCATTTGAAGGTCTGCATCCAGTGAAATTTCTGAAGGCGAACACCCATTCGTGGCAATGTCTTCCCAGTAGAGGAAAGAAGATAGAATAAGGACGGACTCTGGGCAAGTTGGGTAATCATTGTTAAGTGCAGGCCACGGCCCTTACACTTCCAAGACATGAATGGCAGAGCACGACATGTGGTCATCCAAACTGTCTGCCTCTGTCGAAAAGGCTTCAAAACTGGTAAGTCATTGTGCTTTAGGACGGACTAGTGTTGATTTTAGGAAAGTCAAATCATGGAAGCTATTGGAAATGACGGTGTTGAAAACATGAGATTTATATACAAGGCCTAGGCTCGGACGTCCATACTGGTGACCGTAGGAAGGTCTGTGTTCAGTGACACTTCTTCAGGCCGACACCCATTCCTGGCAGTGTCTTCCCAGTTGACGAAAGAAGATAGAACATGGACGGACTCTGGGCAGGTTGGATACCCAGATTGAAGTGCAGGCCACGGGCCTTAGGCTTCCAAAACATGGAATGGCAGAGCTCGACATCTGGTCTTGAAACTGTCTACCTTTGTCAAAAAGTCTGCAAACCAGGGAAGGGTTGTGTGCCTTAGGATGGACTTGTGACATTTTTGAGAATGTGGAAACACGGAAGCAGTTGGAACTGAATGTGTTGAAAACATGAAAAGTCGCGTAAAGGGCCTTAGTGTAAGACGTCCATACCGGTGACCCTAGGAAGCTCTTTGTTCAGTGAAACTTCTTCAGACTTACACCCATTCGTGGCAGTGTCTTTCCAGATGAGGGAAGAATATAGAACAAGGGCGGGCTCTGGGCTGGATGGATCTTCAGGGTTAAGTGGAGGACACAGCACTTAGGCGTCCAAACATGGAATGGCAGATCACGACCTGTGGTCATCCAAACTGTCTACCTCTGTCGAGAAGGCTTCAGACCTGTTAAAGGATGTGTGCTTTACGTTAGACTCTCGACAGTTTTGAGAGGGTCGAAACATGGAAGCTGTTGGAACGGACTGTGTTGGAAACATGAAAATTCGCATACAGGGCCCAGTCTCGGATGTAAATACTTTTGACCATATGTCGGTCTGCATTCAGTGAATTTTCTTCAGGTGGACACCCATTCGTGGCTGTGTCTTCCAGTTGAGGATAGAAGATAGAAAAATGACGGACTCTAGGCACGTTGTATAATCTAATTTAAGTGTAGGCCATGGCACTTAGGTTTCCAAAACATGGAATGACAGAGCAAGACTTGTGGTCATCTACACAACCTCCATCAAAAACTCTTCAACTGAATGAGGAAAGTGTGCTTTAGGACGGACTCGCAACAATTTTGAGAGTGTCAAAAATGGAAGCTGTTGTCCCGGATGGTGCTGGTAACATGATGAGTTGTATACTCGGCCCTAGTCTCTGACGTCCATTCAGTGACCATTTGAAGGGCTGCATCCAGTGAAACTTCTGAAGGTGAACAGCCATTCATGACAGTGTCTTCCCAGGAGAGGAAAGAAGATAGAACAAAGACAGACTCTGGGCAGGTTGGATAATCATGGTTAAGTGCAGGCCACAACCCTTACCCTTCCAAAACTTTGAATGGAGGAGCACAACATGTGGTCATCCAGACTGTCTACCTCTGTCGAAAAGGGTTCAAAACTGGTAAGGCATGTGTGCTTTAGGACGGACTCGAGACAGTCTTGAGAAGGTTGAAACATGGAAACTGTTGTAAATGACGGTGTTGAAATCATGAAAATTCATATACAGGGCCTAGCATCGGACGTCCATAACGGTGACCATAGGAAGGCCTGTGTTCAGTGATAATTCTTCAGGTCGACACCCATTCCTGGCAGTGTCTTCCCAGTTGAGGAAAGAAGATAGAACAAGGTCGGACTCTGGGCAGGTTGGATACACATATTGAAGTGCAGACAATGGCCCATAGGCTTCCAAAATATGGAATGGCTGAGCTAGACATCTGGTAATCCAAACTGTCTACCTCTGTCGAAAAGTCTTCAAACCTGTGAAGGGCTGTGTGCTTTAGGATGGACTAGTGACATTTTTGAGAAGGTGGAAACATGGAAGCAGTTGGAACTGAATGTGTTGAAAACATGAAAAATCGCATATAGTGTCCTAGTCACAGACGTCCATACTGGTGACCCTAGGAAAGTCTTTGTTCATTGAAACTTCTTCAGGCTTACACCCGTTCATGGCAGTGTCTTCCCAATTGAGGGAAGAATATAGAACAAGGATGGGCTCTGGGCTCCCTCAATACTCAGAGTTAAGTGTAGGCCACGGCAATTATGCGTCCTCAACATGGAATGGCATATCATGACCTTTCGTCATCCAAACTGTCTACCTCTGTCAAGAAGGCTTCAAAACTGTTAAGGGATGTGTGCTTTAGGTCAGACTCTCGACAGTTTTGAGAGAGTCAAAACATGGAAGCTGTTGGAATGGACTGTCATTGAAAACATGAAGAGTCGCATACAGGGCCCTAGTCTTGAATGTCATACCTTCGACCTTAGGAAGGTCTGTGTTCAGTGAAACTTCTTCAGGCGGACACCCATTCATGACATTGTCTTTCCAGTAGAGGAATGATTACAGGAAATGGATGGACTCTAGGAATGTTGTATAATCTAATTTAAGTGTATGCCATGGCACTTAGGTTTCCAAAACATGGAATGACAGAGCAATACTTGTGGTCATCTATTCTACCTCCATGAAAAACTCTTCAAACGTAATGAGGGAAGCGTGCCTTAGGACGGACTCGCAACAGTTTTAAGAGTGTCAAAAAGGGAAGCTGTTATCCCTGATGGTGTTGGTAACATGAGGAGTCATATTCTTCTCCCTAGTCTCTGATGTCCATTCAGTGACCATATGAAGGTCTGCGTCCAGTAAAACTTCTGAAGGCGAACACCCCTTCCTGGCTGTGTCTTCCAAGGAAAGGAAAGAAGATAGAAAAAGGAAGGACTCTGGGCAGTTTGGAAAATCATGGATAAGTGCAGGCCACGGCCCGTAACCTTCCAAAACTTTGAATGGAGGAGCACAATTTGTGGTTATCCAAACTGTCTACCTCTGTCGAAAAGGCTTCAAAACTGGTAAGGCATGTGTGCTTTAGGAAGGACTCGAGACAGTTTTGAGATGGTGGAAACATGGAAGCTGTTGGAAAGGACAGTGCTAAAAACATGAAGATTCATATACAGGTCCTAGGCTCGGACGTCCATACCGGTGACCATAGGAAGGTTTCTGTTCAGTGACACTTCTTCAGGCCGACACCCATTCCTTGCAGTGTCTTCCCAGTGGAGGAAAGAAGATAGAACAAGGACAGAATCTGGGCATGTTGGATACCCAGATTTAAGTGCAGGTCACGGCACTTAGTCTTCCAAAACATGGAATGGCTGAGCTCAATATCTGGTCATCCAACCTGTCTACCTATGTTGAAAAGGCTTCAACCTGTTAAGGGTTGTGTGCCTTAGGACGGACTTGTGACATTTTTGAGAAGGTGGACACATGGAAACAGTTGGAAACTGATTGTGTTGAAGACATGAAGAATCGCATATAGGGCCCTAATCTCAGATGTCTATACCGATGACACTAGGAAGGTTATTGTTCAGTGAAACTTCTTCAGGCTTACACCCATTCATGGCAGTGTCTTCCAATTTGAGGGAAGAATATAGATCAAGGACAGGCTCTGTGTTCTTTGGATCCTCAGGGTTATGTGCAGCCCACGGCCTGTAGGTGTCCAAAATATGTAATGGCAGATCACGACTTGTGGTCATCCAAACTGTCTGCCTCTGTCAAGAAGGCTTCAAACCTGTTAAGGGATATGTGCTTTAGGTCGGAATCTCGACAGTTTAGAGAGTGTCAAAACATGGAAGCTGTTGGAACAGACTGTGTTGAAAACATGAAGAGTCACATACAGGGCCCATATCCATACCTTTGACGTTAGGAAGGTCTGTGTTCAGTAGAACATCTTCAGGAAGACATCCATTTGTGGCAGTGTCTTCCCAGTAGAGGATAGAAGAGAGAAAAAGGAAGGAATCAAGGCTGGTTTTACAATCTCATTTAAGTGTAGGCCATGGCGCTTAGGTTTCCAAAACATGGAATGGCAGAGCAAGAGTTGTGGTCATCCAGTCTACCTCTGTCAAAAACTCTTCAAATGTAACGAGGGAAGTGTGCTTTAGGACGGACTCTCAACAGTTTTGAGAGGGTCGAAAATGGAAGCTATTGGCCCTGATGGTGTTGGTAACATGATGAGTCGTATACTTCGCCCTAGTCTCTGACGTCCATTCAGGGACCGTTCGAAGGTCTGCATCCAGTGAAAATTCTGAAGGTGAACACCCATTTATGACAGTGTCTTCCCAGGAGAGGAAAAAAAGATAGAACAAGGACGTTCTCTGGGCAAGTTGGTTAATCATGGTTAAGTGCAGGCCACGGCCCTTACCCTTCGAAAACTTTGAATGGCGGAGCACGATATAGGGTCATCCAAACTGTCTAACTCTTTGGAAAGGCTTCAAAACTGGTAAGGCATGTGTGCTTTAGACAGGCTTGCGACTGTTTTGAGAAGGTCGAAACATGGAAGCTGCTGGAAATGATGGTGTTGTAGACATGAAAATTTGTATACAAGGCCTGGCCATGGACTTCCATACTGGTGACCATAGGAAGATCTGTGTTCAGTGACACTTCTTCAGGCCGACACCCATTCCAGGCAGTGTCTTCCCTGTTGAGGATAGAAGATAGGAAAAGGATGGATGCAGAGCAGGTTGGATACCCAGATTGAAGTGCAGGCCATGGCCCTTAGGCTTCCAAAACATGGAATGGCAGAGCTCGACATCTGGTCATCCAAACTGTCTACCTCTGTCGAAAAGGCTTCAAACCTGGTAAGGGATGTGTGGTTTAGTACGGACTTGTGACAGTTTTGAGAAGGTAGAAACATGGAAGCAGTTGGAACTGATGTGTTGAAATGATGAAGAGTCGCTTATAGTGCCCTAGTGTAAGAGGTCCATACCGGTGCAACTAGGAGGGTCTTTGTTCAGTGAATCTTCTTCAGTCTTACACCCATTCGTGGCAGTGTCTTCCCAGTTGTGGATAGAAGATAGAAAATAGACGGAATCTAGGCAGGTTGCATAATCTAATTCAAGTGTAGGAAATGACCCTTAGGTTTCCAAAACATAGAATGGCAGAGCAAGACTTGTGGTCATCTAGTCTACCTTCTTCAAAAACTCTTCAAACGTAATGAGGAAAGTGTGCTTTAGGACGGACTCGCAAAAGTTTTGAGAATGTCGAACATGGAACCTGTTGTCCCTGATGGTGTTGGTAAAATGATGAGTCGTATACTTAGTCCTAGTCTCCAACATCCATTCAGTGACCTTTCAAAGGGCTGCGTCCAGTGAAACTTCTGAAGGTGAACACCCATTCGTGGCAGTGTCTTTCCAGGAGAGGAATGAGGATAGAAGAAGGACGGACTCTGGGCAGGTTGGATGATCATGGTTAAGTTCAGGCCACGTGACTTACCCTTACCCTTCCTAACTTTGAATGGAGGAGAATGACATGTGGTCATCCAAACGGTATACCTCTGTCTAAATGGCTTCCAAACTGGTAAGGCATGTATGCTTCAGGACGGACTCAAGACAGTTTTGAGAAGGTTGAAACATGGAAGCTGTTGGAAATGACGGTGTTGAAGACATGCAGATTCGTATACAAGGCCTCGCCTTGGATATCCATACCGGTGACCATAGGAAGGTCTGTGTATAGTGACACTTCTTCAGGCTGACACCCATTCCTGGCAGTGTCTTCCCTGTTGAGGTAAGAAGATAGGTCCAGTACGGACTCTGGGCAGGTTGGATACCCAGATTGAAGTGCAGGCCACGGCCCTTAGGCTTCCAAAACATGGAATGGCAGAGCTCGACATCTGGTCATCCAATCTGTCTACCTTTGTCAAAAAGTCTTCAAACCTGCTAAGGGATGAGTGCTCTAGGATGGACTTGTGACAGTTTTGAGAAGGTGGAAACATGGAAGCAGTTGGAACTGATCGTGTTGAAAACATGAACAGTCACGTATAGGACCCTAGTCTCAGACGTCCATACCGGTGCAACGAGGAAGGTCTTGTTCAGTGAAACTTTTTCAGGCTTACACCCATTCATGGCAGTGTCTTCCCAGTGGAAGATAGAAGATAGAAAAAGGACAGAATCTAGCAGGTTGCATAATCTAGTTTAAGTGTAAGCATTGGCCCTTAAGTTTCCAAAAGATAGAATGGTTGAGCAAGACTTGTGGTCATCCAGTCTACCTCTGTCAAAAACTTTTCAAACGTAATGAGGGAAGTGTGCTTTAGGATGGACTCACAACAGTTTTGGGAGTGTTGAAAATGGAAGCTGTTGTTCCTTATGGTTTTGGTAACATGATTAGATGTATACTTCGCCCTAGTCTCTGACGTCCATTCAGTGACCATTCGAAGGTCTGCAACCAATGAAACTTCTGAAGGCGAACACCCATTCGTGGCAGTGTCTTCCCAGTAGAGGAAAGCAGTAGAATATGGACGGGCTCTGGGCAGGTTGGATAATCATGGTTAAGTGCAGGCCACTTGCCTTACCCTTCCAAAACTCTGAAGGGCGGAGCATGACATTTGTCATCCAAACTGTCTACCTCTGTCGTAAAAGCTTCAAAATTGGTAAGGGATGTGTGCTTTAGGACAGACTCGCGATAGTTTGGTGAAGGTCGAAATATGGAAGCTTTTGGAAATGACGGTGTTGAAATCATGAAGATACGTATACAAGGCCTAGTCTCGGATGTCCATAGCGGTGACTGTAGGAAATTCTGTGTTCAGTGACACTTCTTCAGGCCGACACCCATTCCTGGCAGTCCTTCCTAGTTAAAGAAAGAAGATAGAACAAGGATGTACTCTGCTGTTTGGATACCCATATTAAAGTTCAGGCCCTGTCTTTATGCTTCCAAAACATGGAGGGCATAGCTCGACATCTGTTCATCCAAACTGTTTACCTCTTCGAAAAAGCTTTAAACCTGGTAAGGGATGTGTACTTTAGGATGTACACATCCTAAAGTTTTGAGAAGGTGGAAACATGGAAGCAGTATGAACTGATTGTGTTGAAAACAGGAAGAGTCGTGTATAGGACCCTAGTCTAAGACGTCCATACCAGTGACCCTAGGAAGGTCTGTGTTCATTGAAACTTCTTCAGGCTTACACCCAATCATGGCAGTGTCTTCCCAGTTGAGGGAAGAACATAGAACAAGGACGGGCTCCAGGCTGCTTTGATACTCAGTGTTAAGTGCAGGGCATGGCACTTAGACGTCCAAAACGTGGAATGGCAGTCACGACCTCTGGTCATCCAAACTGACTACCTCTGTCAAGAGGCTTCAAACCTGTTAAGGGATGTGTGCTTTAGGTCGGACACTCAGCAGTTTTGAGAGGGTCGAAACATGGAAGATGTTGGAACAGACTGTGTTGAAAACATGAAGAGTACCATACAGGGCACTAGTCTCTTATGTCCATACCTTTGACCATAGGAAAGTCTGTGTTCAGTGAAACTTCATCAGGATGACACCCATTCGTGGCAGTGTCTTCTCTGTTGAGTATAGAAGATAGAAAAGGATGGTCATTAAGCAGGTTGTATAATCTAACATAAGTGTAGGCAATGGCCCTTAGGTTTCCAAAACATGGAATGGCAGAGCAAGAGTTGTGGTCATCCAGTCTACCTCTGTCAAAAACTCTTCAAATGGAGAATAGGAAACAGGATGGCTGGGAAGTAGGAGGATGCACCTTTTCAACCTGTACCCTAAAGTGAGCTGATTTCCTACCAAAGAATTCTGATCACCCATGAAAACAGCCTAAGACCAGAATTATACACGTCTGGATCTCTACAGGGGCAGAAGACGCCATTGGGCAGGTAAAGCAGAGTGAGAACTTGGGACTCATATCAAAAGTTAAACAAAAGGGGGAGGGAGCCACCAGAGGCAACCGATTGGAAAGTAATACCCCAATCCGAGAGTGCCCTGCATCTGGGGACCAGCATTAACTTGGAGTCTGGTTAAAAGCACTCAAAGAGAGCAAAGGATCATGGGGGGAAATTGTGGGAATCGGGGCTGCTAGGGACAGGGGATTAAGTCCCCAGACCCAGGACAGCCTCCTCTGGCGCTGAGCCAGAGAGAGTGCTGTGGAGAAACCAGGTCTTGGTCCTGAACCACCAGCGCACCGGAGATCGCATGGGGTTGGGCTCCTGTGAGGGGCTGGGAGCCTCTTCAGGAGGCAGATGCTCCAGAGCCAGAGGGCAAGTGCTACAGAGCCCGAGATGTGCCCCCCCACCCACGCTCTTAGACCAATGCCATTCCACCAGAGCCTGAGACTTGTGCGCCTGCCCCACACACTCCCCTGAGAGAGGTGTGAGCAAGCCCGGCGCTCTTAGACCCAGAATGACCAGGCACTCCCAGCCCGGGCCAGCGTGAAAATCTCAGTGTGTGATCGCTGCTTGGAACTTCTCTGGCAGTCTGGAGCTTCCCAGATAGCCACCGCTGCCATGGTTTTGCGTACAAGCAAAAAACCCTGCGTCCCCAGGGATCGCGACTCAGAACCTGCTCTGCCATCAGCCAAGGGAGAATTTATTTGGGCTCTGCAGCCAGACTGAGGCTTCTCTCTCAGAGGGAGGTCAGGGTGCAGTTTGCTTTCCTATAAACCTACAAAAACCATCAAAAGCGTTCAAGGCAAGGAAAAAATAAAAGTGAACAAACATAAAAACCTCCAGAGAACAAAAGCCTGAAAAAAACGGTTTCTTCAGAGCCCACCCCCTTGAGGGGGGTGGGAGGACATAACTCAGGGAACATCATTGGCTGAAAACTCACGTGGCAGGCCCCTCCCCCAGAAAACCAACCAGGAAAGAAAAAAAAAAAAAAAGACAAGAGAACAATCACCACTACTTCATAAGACAATTTTTTTTTAACTCATTCCACTATTCTGGTTCATTTTTTATACATAATTTTTTAATCTATTTACCATCACAGTGAGATGTCCAGTACATCAAATACTATAATAACCTTCTAACCTGAACTTTTTGATGCATACACCTGTGTTTTTCTTTTACATTTCTATTTTTTAATTTTTTTTGTAGTTTTTTTATCTTTTTTTTTAAATTTATTTTCAACATAACAGTATTCATTGTTTTTGTATCACACCCAGTGCTCCATGCAGTCCGTGCCCTCTCTAATACTCACTACCTGGTTCCCCCAACCTCCCACCCCCCCACCTCTTCAAACCCTTCAGAGTGTTTTTCAGAGTCCATAGTCTCTCATTGTTCACATCCCCTTCCAATTTTCCCCAACTCCTTTCTCCTAACTCCCCATGTCCTCCATGCGATTTGTTATGCTCCATAAATAACTGAAACCATATGATAATTGACTCTCTCTGCTTGACTTATTTCACTCAGCATAATCTCTTCCAGTCCCGTCCAGGTTGCTACAAAAGTTGGGTATTCATCCTTTCTGATGGAGGCATAATACTCCATAGTGTATATGGACCACATCTTCCTTATCCATTCGTCCATTGAAGGGCATCTTGGTTCTTTCCAAGTTTGGCGACCGTGGCCATTGCTGCTATAAACATTGGGGTACAGATGGCCCTTCTTTTCACTACATCTGTATCTTTGGGGTAAATACCCAGTAGTGCAATGGCAGGGTCATAGGGAAGCTCTATTTTTAATTTCTTGAGGAATCTCCACACTGTTCTCCAAAAAGGCTGTACCAACTTGCATTCCCACCAACAGTGTAAGAGGGTTCCCCTTTCTCCACATCCTCTCCAACACATGTTGTTTCCTGTCTTGCTAATTTTGGCCATGCTAACTGGTGTAAGGTGATATCTCGAAGTCCTAGAAACAGCAGTCAGACAACAAAGAGAAATAAAAGTATCCAAATTGGCAATGAAGAAGTCAAACTCTCTCTCTTCGCAGATGACATGATTCTTTATATGGAAACCCCAAAAGACTCCACCCCCAAACTACTAGAACTCATATAGCAATTCAGTAACATGGCAGGATACAAAGTCAATGTACAGAAATCAGTGGCTTTCTTATAAACTAACAATGAAAATACAGAAAGGGAAATTAGAGAATCGATTCCATTTACTATAGCACCAAGAACCATAAGATACCTGGGAATAAACCTAACCAAAGAGGTAAAGGATCTGTACTCAAGGAACTACAGAACACTCATGAAAGAAATTGAAGAAGACACAAAAAGATGGAAGACCATTCCATGCTCTTGGATTGGAAGAATAAACATTGTTAAAATGTCTATATTGCCTAGAGCAATCTATACTTTTAATGCCATTC